>MU389362.1:329036-446376 GCA_022578775.1 Xylaria venustula | reverse complement strand
AATTGCTAAAATTATATATTAGCAATAAATAACTAGTAAAAATAAAAAAAACAAATTAAATTTATATATAAAATATATAATTTAATTAAAAAAAAATTAAAAATTAAATAAAAAATAAAAAAATTTATATAAAATTTATTGTTATTTTTAATAAATATAAATTTTTAATATATTTTAAAATATTTTATATATATAATAAACTAAAAAAAAATTTTTTTTTAAAAAAACAAAGCTTATTAAAATTTAAATTTAGCTATTAAAAATTTTAAGCTTATAATAATATTATTATATTATAAACATTAATAATAATTATTTTTTACTTTTTTATATATAAATTATATAATTTTTAATATATATAAAATTAGTTACACTAAAAAAAAATAATAAAAAAATTAATAAAAAATTAAATAAAATAAATAAATAAAAATTAATATAAAAAATAAAAAAAATTAATAAAAAATTAAATAAAATAAATATATAAAAATTAATATAAAAAAAATTAATAAAAAAACAATTTATATAAAAAATAAAATTAAAATAAACTAAAAAAATAATTATATATATATTAAAAAATAATTTTTAATAATAATTAGAAATTTTAAAATTAATTTATAAATTTTAGTTAAATAGTTTAGCGTTTAAATATTGTATATATTATTTTATATATTAATTAAAAATTAATTTTTTTTAATTGTATTTAAGCTTTAAGTTTTGTTTTTTTTTTTGCTAATTTTTTTAAAACTTGGTAATTTTTCGTAGTGCTATAAAGTTTTTACATTAATAATATTTTTTATAAAATTTTTAAGTTAATATTAAATTTTTTTGCTTTTTTATAAAAGTTTAAATATTATATTTAAATTGTTATATTTAATATAAATAGCAATATTAAACGTTTTTACTGCTGCTAATTATTGTTAATTAAAAATAATTTTTGCTTTTTTATTGCTATATAAAATATAAAGTTTATTTAATTTAAA
Organism: Xylaria venustula; assembly: GCA_022578775.1. Lineage (NCBI taxonomy): Eukaryota > Fungi > Ascomycota > Sordariomycetes > Xylariales > Xylariaceae > Xylaria > Xylaria venustula. Next base: position 445,399 of record MU389362.1, on the reverse strand, counting down.
GTTTATTTAAATATAAACCGTAATAATAATACTAGCTTAAAAAAATTAAGTTTTATATATGTGCGGTTAAATATATATATTAGCCGGTATAAATTTTAAGCTTGCTTAAAGTTAATAACTGCAGCTTAAATATAAAATATATTTTAAACTAAAGCTATAAGTTTTAAATGCTTTTATTTGTAAAAAGCTTAAAAAAACATTATATTTTGGCCTAGTTTGCGATTTATATATTAATTAATATATTAATTTTAAATATTATATATTTTAAATATTTATATTTATTTAAATATTAATTAATAACTCGTTTATAATTTGTTTATAAGCTAAATAGCTTTAAAAATTGCAAATTTTATAAATATAATTAATAAAAAATAATAATAAATAAATTTTATAATATTTTTTCGGGGCTAAATTATATTATAATTATAAATTTGCTAATATTAGCAAAATTAAATGCAGCAATTAAAATATAATAATTATATTGCTTTTAATAGCGCTGATAAGCGCTTTTAAAATAATTAATAGCTTTTGTTTTATATTTAACGTTAAATTTGCGGCCGCAAAAATATTATTGCTAGTTATTAAAATAGTTATTTTAAAAAACTTTTAATTTATTAAATAAAAGTTTAAAAAATGCTGCAAACTAAAAAATATTAAAATTGTTTTAAAATATAATATTAATATATTTTTTTAGTTTTGAATAATTAAAATTTAAAACATTAATAAATTATTTAAGCTATAATTGTTTATATAGCAATAATAATATTTAGCTTATATTTTTAAAGTTTATTTTTTAGCGTTAAAGCTGCTAAAAAAATTTTTTATAAAAAATAATATATAGCTAATTTAATTGTAATAAAAAAAACTAAATATATTAATAAACCAAATAAAAATAAATCTAAGTTTAATAATTATATTAACAAATTATTTTGTTTAAGTAATAATAATAAAAATAAAAGCTAGCTAACAAATTAAAATAATATATTTTTTAATTGTTAGCTATAATTTTTTAATTTGCTTAAGCATAATAACTATAAAATTTTACCAGATTTAAATATTATAAATTATTTAAAAAAAAAATTTAGCATTTATTTACTTGTTGCAAATAAACTGTTATTAAAATGATTAAAAAAATTTTTGCCGTTTAATATTATTGTTAATATAAATAGCAAGCTATTAAAATTAAATTAAATTAATATAAATTATATATAAAAAAAAATAATATAACAAATTTTTTTAATAGTTATTGCTATAAAATTAAATTATTAATTTTTTATTTTCCTTTTTTTAAAGTTTAAATTATTGCTAGCTTTTTTTATATTACAAAATATAAATAATATATTTAACGTTTTAAAAAAAGCTTAAATAATAAATTATATAATATGTAAAAAACATAATAAATAAATAATATTATTATTTTTTAAGTTATTATTTTTATTTTTTAAAAATGTTATATAAATTTTTGCGCTAAAAAATATGCTATTATTAAATATAAATATTTATAATATATTTTAAAGGTTATATTTATATAATATATTATAAATATGCGATATATTTAGCTAATAGTGTTTAAATTTTGCTTTATATATATTAATAAATATATTATATAAATACTATTTATTATTAATAAAATAAACAAAAATATTTTAGTAAAAATATAAAAAGCTAAAGCAAAATTATTTATTATTTATAACAAAAATATTGCTGCTAAAAACTTAATTAGCAAATTATTTTTTTATAATATAATTAATATATTTTAAAATTTAATTTTTAAATATATTTAATGTAAATAAACAATAATTTAAAGCAATTTTTTAAAAAAACTTTATTAAATGCTAGTTTTATATAATATTAACAAAAAAATTAATTATAATTTATATATAAATTAGCTTAATAATTATTAAAAAATTTTTTATAGCTTTTTATAGAAATTAATATAAAATTAATACAAAAAAAATATAAAATAGCTATATATATTAGCTTTATTTAAAAAACTATTTAAATAAAAACTAAAAGCTTTGCATTTAGCATTTTTAATATACTGTATTATTATACTAATTTTTGTAATTTTAAAAAATATAAAATATGCTAATATTGTTTTGCAATATTTGCAAATAATTTTTAATATTTTAGTTAACTTTTTTGCTTTTTAATTTTAAAAATTTTATATTTTTACTAAGCGTTTAAATTAATTTTATATTTTTGTAATTTTTTGCACTGCTTTTTTAGTTATTTTATTTTTTTATACCAAAATATAAATTTAAGTTATTTTTAAAAACAATTGCTATATGCAAAATTATATATTATGCATAAAAAGTTTTTGCGTTTAATAAATATATATGTTAAATTATTATAAAACTATTATAGCGGTAAAATAACTAGTTAATCGAAAAATAATTTGCTTTAGTTAAATAACATAAAAAATAAACTATTATTAAATATATATAAATAATCACTATTAATATTAATAAATATAACAAAGTTGTTTTATTAATTATTAAAATTAAACTATATATTTACATTAGCAAAAAATTTAATAATTTTTATTTGCGTTAGCATATATAATTAATTTATATAGCTATACGCTTTAAAAAAAATTTATAATATAGCAAATAAAAAAAAACAATTTAATTATATTATTATATATTAATATTATAATAATTTTAATACCGGCTTAAAAATTTAATAATTTAAAAAATAAACTAGCAATATATATATATATATTTTTTTTATTATATATATATTAAAAACTATTTTTTTTAATATAATTTTTAAAATGCTTTTTTTATTACTATTATTATTTATATTGCTAATATTGCCGATTGCATTAAATATTTTGCTTTTTTTTTTAGTTTTATATTAAACTAAACTATAAAGTTTTAAAAATATTTGCTTTTATTATACTATTGCATATATATTGCTATATTATTTTTAGCAATTAAGCTTTATTTATTATTTAATTTTTATTTTTTTTAATTTGTTGTTTTAATTTTATATATAGCTTATTATATTTTGCTAAGCGTAATTTTGCTATTAAAATTGCTAAAAAAAACATTTTTAAAGCTAATTAAAAATAAAAATATTTTTAATAACAGTTTAATTGAATTTCGGCAATTTTAGCAGCAATATAAACTATATTAACGATTTAAAACTCGGCGCTAAAAATTAAAAAATATAGCATTAATTAATATATAATTAATATATTTTTAATATATATAAAATATGTTTTGCGAAAAATTTGCTAATATTAAAAATAAATTAATTTTTTATTATTTTGCTAATTATTTTACCGGCTTATTTGTAAAATTGTTTAAGCTAAGTTAATAATTAATATATAAATATATAAAAGCGTTTTTAAAGCATTGCAAAAAGCCGCAAAAATATATATTATAAAAGTGTTTTTATATAAATTTTTTAAATATTTATTTTATATATAATTATATATTAATATTTATAAGTATTAATTATAATGCTTTTTATGCTAAGCGTATAATTATATTACAAATAAATTTTTAACTGCTAAAAAATTTAAAGCAAAAATTAAATATAAATATTTTATAAAATTAAATTAATTTATTTATTATAAATAAAATAAATTTTTATATTAAATTTTTTTTTTGTTTTTTAATTTTTATATATATATTTTTTTAATAATTAATATATTTAATTTTTAAGTTTTTAATAATTATAATATAAATATAAACTAAATTAATTTTATATATATTTACAAACTAAAAAAGCGGTATTAATTTAAAAAAGCGGTAAAAAATTAAAACTAGCAAAAAATTTTATTAAAATTTTTGCTTTATATTTTTATTTGTTTATTTATTTTTTTTTTTTAAAAATTTATTAATTATTAATTTTATTTTTTTTAAGTTTAGTTATTTTTTTTATAAAATAAATTAATTAATTTTTTTTATTTTTAATTTTTATTTTATATTTATTTTTATTTTAATTGCTATATAGCAATTTTTTTATTATATTTTTGTAACAAATTATATTATAATAATATTTTTTATTCTTTTTATATTAATTTTATACTAATTAATTATAAATAACAAGCAAATATAATATATTAAATTTATTAATATTTTTAAGCTTTAAATATAAAAAAAATATAGCCGCAATTAAAATTAAAATTAAGCGTTTATAATTTTAATAGCGCAAATAAAATTTTTATGCTTGTTTAAATAAATGCAGCAAAATATATAATTAATTTGTTATTATAATTAATATTAATTAATAAATTTATTATTAAATTTATATTAATTTTATATTAATTAATTATTAATTATATTTTAAATAAATATTTAAATTAAATTTGCTAATAATATTTATATTTTTTTACAAAAATTTTTTTTATATTATTTATTAATTTTTTTTTATTATATAAAATAACAAAATTTTTATTATTAATTTAAATAATATATTTTAAAAATATAATTTTAATAAATTTAATAAAAATGTTTTTTTTATTATTGCTTAAAATAATTTTAAAAATAGCAAAAAAATTTTTGGTTTTTAAAAGCTTATAAATTAATTTGCTTATAATAAAACAAAATTTTTAATTTAAAGTTTATTTTGCAAAAAAATAATTAATATAAAATATAAAAAAATATATATTTAATTTTAATTATTATATTAATTAATATATTAATATTTTTTTAATTGCTTTATTTAATTTTTTTAAAATTTGCTTTGTTTAATAGCAAATATTATAATTAAAAAATTTTTGCTTATATATTTAAAAGTTTTTTTAAAACTTAAATATATTTTTGCAATATTTTGTTAAAGTTTAACAATTTTTTATTGTTAAAATATATTAATTAATATATATTTAATATATTTTTAATATATTTTTTTAGCAACAATAAAAAACTTTTTATTTAATTTAAAAAAAGGTTTTTTTTTAAGCTTTTAAAATAGTTTACTATAAAATTAAATTATTTTAAATTAATGTTTTTTGCTTAAGCAATATTATTTGCTAAATTTTATTGTTAGCTAAAAATTTTTTGTTTATTTATTAACGATATTTTGCACAATATAAATTAAAATTTTTTAATTTAAATATATTTTTTATTATTAAAAAAAAAACTTTTTTTGTTTTTTGCAAAAATTTTATTTTAAAATATTAATTTATAATATTTTTATTTTTTTAAATAGTTTAAATAAATAAAAAAAATTTGCTTGCGATTATAATTTATATTGTTTTATTTTTTATATTAATTTTATTTTTGCAAATATTAAATAGTTTTTTTATAAATTTTTTATTTTATTATTTATTTTATTAATATATTTTTTATAATTAATATATTAAAAAAAATTATTAAACTAAAATATTATATTTTTAAATTTTTTAAATTAATAAATTAATAATAAAAATTTATATTTATATAAATTAAAAATTTTTAAAATTATTGCTATTATTACAATTATTTTATTAGCATTATTAAATAAAAAAAATCAAATATTTTAAAAAATTTTAAACAAGTTAAATTTTATATTTTTTGCAAATATTATTGCAGCTAGCAATTATTAATATTTTTAAAATTTATTTTTTAAATAATTTGCATAATATTATTGCTAGCATATAATTGCTTAGTATATAATTAATATATAATTTACGTTTTTGTTAAAATATAATAATTATTTTTTTTATATTATTTTTTATAATTATATACACTTGCTTTATAATTTTATTTTATTATATAATTTTAACTTAAGCTTTAGGTTTTTAGCAAAATTTAACCCGAAATATTAAAAGCTTATAAACTTACTTAAATCTTTGGCAAATTTTAATGGTCATAGCATTAGGGGCCTATGGGCTCACTTGGGTTCTTGGGTTTTTGGCATAGGGTTGGGCCTTGAAACCCTACCCTATAAACCTGATGTTGCAGTTAGCAGCTTTTGAAATATCTCCGCATGCAACGGCATTTTGTTTTATTGTGTTTTATTGTTTATTTAAATTATTTCTGTAGCTTTTTGTTGAGAGTGAACTGAGTCAAGTAGTCACTTCATGTACTGAGACACTTAAGAGCACAAAGGGCACAGACATCCTATTCACGTATATATATGAGGCCTCTCCCACTTACCTTACGTAGTAGTTAAGCTTAATGTAATTCTCATATACCTATTATTTTGTCACTCTGTACATCACAGTCAAGAAGTTACGGATAGTGAAGACAATAAAAATGGATTATCTAGCTACCTATCAGAGTGTCCCAAAAAAAAACCCCTGTAGGCCACCCAAGGCAACTATATGAAGCTGTTTTGACCCTTCTTCCTGCTGAAATAGTGTATTAACGAGGGACAGAAGTAATGCATAGATTTTGATTTTACCACTTCCAACCCTCGTTTCTCAATTACAACACTGTCTGAAAGCGCTGCCTGTACTGGTAGTCGGGTGAACGATCTTGTGTTTGCCTTGAAAGACGCGCCCTTGCTTTAGAGACTCTCGATTTCCTCGGCCTGGACGCTTCTTAGACTTCTTCTTACTGCTAGAGTTTGTAACTTTGCTTGCAGCACTAGAGCTACCCTTCCCAGTCTTTGTCGATGTACTGCCGCCGGACGTAGTAATTATCACTGTCACCCTTACCAACCTTCAGGCGGCTATCAAAAATATCCTTTATAATCTGAAAGATATTGTTGGAGTCGACATTGATACTCGCGTTGTTGATGTTTGATATCCTGGGACGATAGCGGCCACGGCGACATTTCTTCGGTTTGCAGGGTGGGCATGGATCGCTATCGGATGAATAGCAAGAATCGCTGTCCCACGAAGGACAAGGATCGCAATCAGGAAGAGAAGGGCTTTGCGGACAGACAGGCGGACAGAGAGGGATAACGATTAGCCGCGGGCCACAAGGGGTGCAAATTACTCGCAGCATTTCTATGTGACTCAGTGAATTGAAAATAGATGGCTTCCCAAATCGAACTGATCACGAGAGTATGTCAACGTACAGAGTTGAATCTCAAGGCCCTGAGAGGAAAGGAAAGGATAGTGGTGGGGGGCGGGAGGTTAAGGGGGCACAAAAAGCAGAATTAGGTGCTTATTAATTGATAATGGTTATTTTCATTTAGATGATCTCCCTCCGGCACCCGGACTCGCCGCTGCACTGTCTGCCCTTATTCTTTTTTCTTGGCCAGAGCCTCATTACCCCAATGCTGCTGTTACTATGTCTAATTGCCTAATATAATAGACAACTGAGGATTGACTCAGTTGCTTGTCACACCAAATTACTCCCCATCCTTTTACTTTCACTATCGGCAGTCTTCGCTCCTCCAAAACTCGGCATGGCGCAGCTGGAAATTAGTTCTCATACTAAGTAGTTCCCTAAGGAAACTCCTCGAGCTATAGCTCACCGTGTTCGAAACCTCCTTAAGCTACAGGCCCAACAACCGGATCTTATCAAGAAGCACCAGAATACCGTAGCAGAACTTGAGGCGGAGCATAACAGCCAGTGCGCTGAGTTATACACAAAACGAGCAGAAATCATTAATGTCCCACGCGGTAGCATCCAGATAAACACTGACAACACGCCTCTCGCAGCCTCAGTCATCAGCACGAATAGGAAGGGAGGCATCCCAAAATTTTGGCTATAGGCGCTCAAGAATAACCCCTTTGTTGGACGGGAGATTACTGAAGAAGACGAGACCGTACTAGTATATCTACGTGATATTCGTGTTCGTCTTGAAGGCCATAGCTTCCAGCTGAGGTTTGACTTTGACGACAACCCGTTTTTTACCAGCAAGGAGCTTACTAAACCATTCGCTACGAGAGAGACCCTGAGGACTACACGGGGGATCTCATCTATGGACAGGCAATTGGGGATTCTATATCGTGGAGAGAAGGGTGGAATTTAAAGCGCATGCTGTTTGCGGACGAGGATGGAAACGACAGTAAGCTTTGACATATCCCTTGACACATGGCATAGTAACAATTACAATTAACCTATGCCGATTTTGTCTATCAACAGAATCCGAACAACCTCTAGACAATGTATCGTTCTTTGACCTTTTCGACACTCTAGCAGAGCCAGACAGCTCTATATCAGCACAAAGCTCCGATAACGGCGAGCGGGAAGACGATGAAGGGGATGAGGAGGCAAGTGAGCACGAGGATGAATACGAGGAGAATCTCACATGGCATTTTGAGATGGGTAAGGAGATCAAGGATAGAGTCGTCCCTTACGCTGTTCATTGGTATATCGGCGAGGTCCGGTTGTTTGAGGACACCGACTCTGAAGCTGAAAGTGGAGATGACGAAGAAAGTGACGAGTGATGATTCATGTCAAGTTCCCCGCCCCATGCCCCCCGTATCGTTTCCCCCAAGTCCTACGGTAATCACCTCAATACATGTCCTATGTTGTTCAAATATGCATAATACGCGAGCCAGTGAGGGCTCCGCCTTGCCAATAGACCGGTTTGACCTACATACTACGAAATGTATATAGCAAGCTGAAGCTGACCAAGATATCCATTTGCAGATGCATTAATTGGCAAGATTGGGGTAATGGCCTACGCTAACTGGCTGGACGCAGACCTATGCATTGTGGCCCTCACTCACCGACTAAATTCCACCGTTTTTTAACAATGAGGCTCTGTTCACCCGTGCTGCTACACCTTGTTCGTGTCTTTCTCCAACGTTAGATTCACCATCGGACCTGCTCTTGTACAGATTAGGCAGGTGGCAATACACGAGTATTGAAACGGAAATGCATTATCCTATAAGTACTAACTGCACATGCTGGCGTAAGGCCGGCTCTGGGATAGGGGACGTGGGTCTCCAATGTGCCTTGTCAGCAATAGATCCGCGGCCAAAATTGCATCCTTGCTTCAGTGGCCGTGTCGCTTTCATATCGACTCCTTTCCTAGCTTCAGATACTGAATAGGCTCAACTATCTGGAATCTGTTTGTTAAGGGTAAGGTCGTTTACAACGCCAACTAGAGAGCACACATTTGGGTATATAATTTGAATTGAGAGGACTTAAGCCTATTCCGGCTAGCTTTGGCAAATATAAAAAAAAAAGCAAATTACTAGAAACACCAGAGGTTAATTATGAGCACCAGAAAGCAATATTTTTTGTGTGGTTGCTGGTTTAAAGATACGAGAAGTACTGTATGAACGTGACGCATGAAACTCCATTAGATAGCCCAGAACCAATTCGACGTCGTTTACAAAATCCGCACTCCACATTCAAGCCGATATCCTTAGCCACTCAAATGATCTGGAGTCCCATAGCTCTGAGAAGCTGTCCAACTACCTGTTGATTCTATTAGAGGCCATTTTTCTCTATAGCAAATTGGTAGCGGAAGTTTGAGACTTACCCATCCGATATACTTATCGTCGTTGGCTCCCTGATTCCATTTCAGATCCAGCCGATCTGTCGAATAAAGTATCATATCGTTGATATCTGGATTGGTATTGAGAGTTGCCAGTGTATTGGCTGCCTCCTGGTCGTTGCCCACCCGGCAGACGAGGAAAAGAGCAGCTGGGCCTACGTACCCGTTCTCGCGTAGAGTGTGCTTGAACCTCTTAATCGCCCTACTGAAATCTCCAATGCCACCGATCTGAGGTCGTTGGAAAGAGAAAGAATTAGTCGAGGTTTTAATGGCCGATATAGGGGCAGAACGAATTTTAACTCACGTCTCCGTCGGTTATAACTACGACCACGGTCGGAGGAAGTTTTTGTGACTTTGCCAGTTCTTCCAGAGGGCGTATGATACGTTTCTCAAGCGGTCCTAACGCACTTTCGCCAGTATTGTATCCTATAGACCCCAGCGCGTTTTTGACCCCGGCTTCGTCATTGATACCCCGGTGTTGGTCTCCTTTAAACGGAATAACAGAGAATTTGCCTTCCGATCCTAATTCTCTGAGGATCCGGAATAGGTTTTCTACAGTAGCTGCCTGGGTCTCTCTGCGGAATTCCCCACCCTTCTTCATCGAGCCGCTATCGTCTATGTAATCAGGTGTTAGCTTATTCAAACTGACTCAAATGTTAGAATTAAGAGAGGAATACCACATAGCACGAGAAAGTCGTAAAGGGCCAGCCTGGGTACTTGCGTCTCCTGGGCTTTGTCGATATTGAACTTGCTCATTACTCGCGGCGCCCTCTCGGCTGCTTTGCTGACACGTCGACGGACCTCATCTGGAGGGGAGGTTTTGAACCACGTCATCTGTTTGTTGATGAAGTCATCAAGCTCCATCTTCGTGTCCAGCTCCGCGATTTTACGTGACACGAGTTCATTAGCCACCTCTGTCGCCCTAGTCTTCGCTGTTTGAATGGCAGCGTCTTTTGCAACCGATGTGGCAACTTCCTTCGCAATGTTTGCTGCTACCTCGGCTGCCACATTATCGGCGATTTCAGCCGCTATGTCTCTGGCGGGCTTGGTGGCAGCTTCCCTTGCGGCTTCTGGAGCTACTCGAGCAGCAACTTCGGCTGCCTCGGCCCTGGCCGGATCAACTGCTGCTTTGCGTGCCTCTAGTGGAGCAAGGCCATTGGCAATTTCTGTGGCAACGAGGGTTGCTATCTCTTCAGCAGCCTTCTTAGCTACGATTCTTGCCCTCTCAATTGCAGCCTCCTCTGCTGCTTTTCGGGCTGCTAGTTTAGCCTCAGCATCTTCAATGAGGGTTTTCTCGAGCTCTGGTAGGATCTCTGAGGCAAGTTTTTGTGACGCCTTCCTTGCGAAATCTTGGATTGCTGCGCTGAGAAGGCATCGACTAAACTTGCTTAGTGTTCCTCGTTTCAAAGACTCATCAATACTGGCTTTGTGAGGGTTGTCTTCGGCGAGAAGTGCAGCAGACAGGTGCAGAATTAACTCGTTCAAGATGACTTTAGCGGAAAGAATGGGTGACCCGAGTCCCTGCCAGTGCCCAATGTGCGTGGTGAGTCCTGTGTGGGGAGAGTCACATGCGGAACATCCCAGGGCCGTAATGTCGCAGTAATAGCAGGAGGCCATGCTTCAATCGCAGGAAATATTTAGCGTGGTGAATTGTGTTTGTGCTTTAAATCAGGATAAAATAGTAATTATGAAGACAAATAGTTGAGAGTACTAAGCTTAGCTATATATAAAGGGAACTAGTTACGAAGGCCATTTAACCCAGGAAGACTGTATGAATTGACTTTACCACTAAGATGCCAAAAGCAGGCTGGCTAAGAGGTTCAACACAATCATCTAGCCAAACCGTGGGGTCCATGAAGGAAAGTCCTAGGAGCCCCCTGAGTTCTGAGCCAGCTAATCATTCATGCATGCATACAGGGACAACAGTTCACTACTTCGCTCATTTTGACATGATGATAGCAACTTTTCCCGAAAGAGCAGTGAGACCGCAGTCCTCAGCTTATTGGGCGGCGCCATCCCAACCCAGAATGAGGCAGGCCACCTATTATCGACTGCATAACGTTTATCCTGAGACCACTATCTCATGCTATTTTTCAGCCTCCTACTACCATAAAAATGCCAGTCATGTATCAAATTAGAAACCGCTACGAGTGATTTGACAACTCACCCTGCATCCTGCATGTAATAAAGCTGAACTGACGCGTCACCCGCACCTCCATGAAAACTAGTGTCACAGTCAATAACTGGCGAATAAAGGCGCTTATTGATATCTCTTCGTCGCAAAGTCAGGATTCTAGATTCATCAACCATTGCGGGGCAAGTCTCTAGCTTTCTCTGACTTTCTGGGGATTCGGCAAGATCTATCAAGGTACGTAATCTTAATTGAAGCTACTGATAGCCAAGCCTTAGAGATGACCAACACATTTGTCACTTCGAAATCTAGTTGTACATAGTCCGGGTTGGGGTGATACGGTAGTAACTGGTGAACCTCTTAAAGAGTTTGGCGATTGGACTGGAATCCTGAACACTATTAAGTACCCAAGAGCTTTATTTATACCTTTTGCATCTGCCGAAGTCCATTTACATGATAGATTTCAGCTGACAACTTGTACATATTATCGTATTTAACTAGATATGAATTCTAAAGCTTAAGACTATGAAGCACAACCTAGCTTTATGGGAGACTGTCCTATATTCAGAATAACCTAGCTCTAAGTGTCTAATTTTTGTGAGAAAACAGGTTGCACTTATGTTGATTATAACTAGCCTACTCCATTTTGAGATCTTCCCTCATCAAATACCCCCCCGATGTAGGACCTGAACATTCCGGTTGCGTGAAGACCTCCGGGAATATCCTCGGTGGCTACGCTAGTCTACATACAGAATAAAATACTTCTGTCTGTTATGCAGCTTGGAGTCTTTACTATACGGAAAGCTACGCGAGCGACCTATACGAGATACGAGGCAAAGCGGCAGAACTTGATTCAATGCAGTGGGGGCCACCAGATCAGGTGAATATGTGAGCACATCCTACGCCATAGGCCAATCTCTCATTGGTTTTTGCGCGTCACTCCTACCACGAAAATGTAGTTCAAATTGAACCTGACCCGAATGTACAGTAAAAGAGACGGAGGAAATAACATGAACTGGGTGCACTCAGATGTTCATAGAAAAGCATAGCTCCGGTATCATAGGGGCCAGTGTGCGCAGACTCCTCAAGGGCTATCTCACACTCGAACTACATGGTATACTAACTGCTACTGTAGCCACGGGATCATCGTAGCCTAGTACCGGGGAGCTCACAGCCTCTCCAATAGGCTCATTTCATGTGTTAAGTGCTTAGAATGGTATATTTTAGATCAAGCTGATCAGTAACCTTTCGTATTAGTTGCTATTTAATATTCACTTCTGCTTAAGCAACGAGAATACACGAATATGTAGATCTCAAGACTCAATATCATCAACTGATTTCAGAGCTGGGTTGCCTGCTCCTCCCTCATAACCAGTTTCAGTTTCGATCGGTGTATGATCTGAAACTGTCCATACAGTTGGCAATACAATAATCAGTGATCCAATGCAAAGGCCCCAATTCACCCCGAGCTGCATTAACGCGCTCGTGTGAAGTGCATTAATCCTCCAGGCCATCGCACCGCCCGCAGCTTGGAATGTTTTGTAGGCTCCGACGAGAATGGCAGCCCGCGCGGAGCTATTGGACTCAGTACCGATGAGCCAATAGGCGAAGCCCTGCCAAAGTGCATCATAACCACCATAGAATATGTATAGGATAATGGGACCGGTCGACAGGTTTCCTTCCGTGTAGTCAATATCTTGGATGTGCCCGGCAGCAAGACGCTTGTTCTCCCATAGTTGGAATGCATATCCACCTCCCCAAACAGATAGCCCAATGGTGGTGAGCACAATCCAACCAATGCGGGCGCGCATTCTTCGACTGAAGCACGGCATATCAAGAAGAAAGCCAATAATGAGACCGCCGAGCATCTGAGCAATCCAATACAGCGCGCCGTTCAGGGAGCGAGTGCGGATGTTGAAAGTACGACCATTGACCTCATTCTGCTGATAGCTATAGAAGATATTCGCAGAGTAAAAGAGCGGTATCATGCAAACCACGCGCCACTTTGCGATAGTTTTGAATGCCATCTTGATAGTCCCCTTGATGGTACGCTTCTCAACCTCAACAGCGTTTTGCAGTTGGGCTAATCGAATGCGCGAAGGTGAGCAGATCAGGAAACCGAGAAAATATCCAAATACCATAATGACTAAGAGGGCAATATAGGTTGAGTCAGTAACGGTGCCACTTTTGGAGTGGTAATTCAGCCCAAAGGAGACCAACGATCCAATTCCACCCCCAAGGTTGAATATTATCCAGAAAACAGCGATGGCCCTTCCTTTCTGCGACTCATCCACATATGTAGTCAGGATAGCTCCTTGGACGGTCCAGAGAAAGGAGGCGCCTATGCCCAGGATTGCTCCCGATGCGATGACAAAGGTCCCGTTTTCATAGTGGTTAAAATGTAGTAGGCTGCCAGTATAGAGAGCATATGTCCACCCTCCGACGAGAAAACAGATGCGTGGCCCGACCCACGAAAATATTGGGCCTGCGATGAAGAGAGCTGTAGCAGCAGTAGTAGAGAGCAACGCAACAGTGGCGTTGGCGGCGACGGTTGGATTGACCTGGCCAGATCCTCCAATGCCACTAAGAGCATTATACACCTGCAAGATTTCAGTATGAGCGCTGTTATTCATCTGACTATAAGCTAAATTCAAAATCATTAGACCACTCACTCCGGGGAGACAGAAACAAATTAGACTAATGAGTAGAGTCTGCGTCCAAGGGTGAGCATAGAAGGCTATGACCCTCGAAGAGTGTAGCTGCTGAAAGCTGCCTTCTTGTTGCGGCAGAGTTATCGTAGGCTGTCTATAAGCTGAGGAATTTTTTTTCATTCCGCTAGACATGTTGTAAGCTACAGTCGTTTGTTTCACGTATATAAGATTTTCAGACTTGGACCCGACAGATCGGTGTCTGGTGCGGGCAAGTCTATCCAAATAGACTGCATCGACGCAACCGACAACGAATCTAACATCCTGAAATAGGCTAGGGTCTGATACGTTACATTTCGCATTCGTATACCAGCACCTTAGTTCACTGCGAGCCAAGTCATATCACCCACATAGATTTGCACCCAACAAAGCTTGTAGGTTTTGAGGGCTAAGCAGCAGTATATACAGCCAATTAAATGTCTTTTTGTCGTATGTATTTCTTTTGTACTTTTAGGTCTTTTGTTTCTTCTACAGACGCCCTGGACCTTCGTCTGTTCTATACAGGCTCTAGATCTTCATCTCTTTGCCGTACCCTTTTAGTGTATAAACAACAAAAAGAAAAAGGCGGTGGGGGATTGCATTGAGCTTCTTTTTATAGGGTCCTTTCGATATTTAGTACGGGGAGCTATATACCTTTTGTACGTATATGGCGCATTAGCTAGGCCCCCTTTAGGGCTTACACTCCCCTCAATATACACGTTAAACCAATTCTCTGCTAATCGCCAGGCCAACTGATAGGTTGTAGAATGTAGCTTTTGTTGAGTAGTCACTCATCACCAACCTACGGGGAATGAAGCCCTCCTGTCCTAATCCTTATTCTTACACAGTCCGAAACGAAGGCGTAAAAGTAGCTGACAGCGCTAAACAATGACGACCCCAGTAATTCAGCTCGCTGGCCTACAGACAGAGAATCGTAATGATCGCACGGTGGAAATTAATCAAGCGTCAACTCTCGAGTTATGTCGGCTACTCAACAGAGAAGATATGGTGGTGCCGTTAGCAGTAGATAAATGTATCCCAGTCATAGCAGAGGTTATTGATACTCTATCTGAGAGGGTGTATAATGGTGGCCGAGTCTTCTACATCGGAGCTGGAACAAGTGGCAGGTAGGACAAAGTGGTGTCAACTTGACTTCCAAGTCCTTTTACTTCAACATGCGAAATACTAGCAACCATATCTGACCTAGAATGATATAGACTAGGTGTTCTCGACGCATCCGAGATACCTCCCACATATTCGGTTCCATCTGGAAGGTTCATAGCGTTGATAGCGGGGGGCGATTATGCCCTTCGCCATGCCAAGGAGGGTGCCGAAGACGAGAGAGACGGCGCTGTAGCTGACTTACAGGCATTCGATCTAGATCCAGAAGTGGACTCTTTAATTGGTATTGCATCCTCTGGTCGCACACCATATGTACTAGGTGGTCTATCCTATGTCAAGTCATTGGGAGCTACAACCGTCGCTCTCGTTTGCGTCTCGCCCTCGGCAGCTGCAGTGGAGGGTAATGTGGACCATCTAATTGCTGCTGTCACAGGGCCGGAAGCGATCACCGGTAGCACGAGAATGAAAGCCGGGACAGCGACGAAGCTGATTTTAAATATGATCAGCACCGGTATAATGGTGAAACTTGGGAAAACGTACGGAAACCTGGTACGTGTTGAACTTGTGGGTTGTCCCTTATCTGTCCTATGCTGACTCTAAGTAGATGATAGACGTGAAAGCTACTAACCATAAGCTCAAGCAACGAGCTAGAAATATTCTGCGGTTTGTTGGTGGCGATGCCTGCACGCAATCCGATTCGGAACTAGATCATATCCTCGATCATTGCTATGGCAGCGTTAAGTTAGCCGCGGTAACAATCGTGCTGAATATCTCTGTAACAGAGGCAAAAGATCGACTACAACAGAATAAAGGGGTCCTCTCGGATGTCTTTAGAAATGCTCGAAAGAAAGAAGCACTGCCAAAGGGACATGGTGGCAGCTTGGTTCTTTGTGTAGATGCAGGAGGTACTAGCTGTAAAGCTGTAATTATGGCTAAAGATGGAGAGATGGGAATTGGAAAGGCTGGTCCGTGTAATGTGTACGTGTTTTCTCAATCGTACTACTAAAGAAAGCTTTTGTTATGCACTAACTTCCATAGAACAAATATCGGTACCAGTGCTGCCATGTCCACTGTCTCTAAGGCTGTCCAAGAAGCCGTAGACAACTACAAGGCCACCAGAGGGTACCGGATGGGAGCCGTTAAACTGTCAGCTGCCTGGGTTGGCATAGCCGGTTACGGTAGACCGTCGCTGTCGCCCAGTATCGATCGATCTCTCTCAGAGTTGCTTGGACTTCAGCTGGGTACGAAGTTAAAAATTACCACTGATATAGACCTTCTCCCAGTATGTGTGATGGGACAAGCGGAGCTGGACTCAGTGATTGTTATCGTGGCTGGAACGGGATCTATCGCTATGAGCTATGAAAAGGTTGACGGTCGCTTCCGACCAATGCACCGCGTTGGGGGGTGGGGGCATCTTCTTGGTGATGACGGCTCCGGCTACAGTATTGGACGAGAAGCACTTCGCGTAGCGCTACTCTCTTCCGACCTTCACAGAATTCGGGCGAGTGAAGACCAAACTTCTACAAACGAGACGCTACCGCGACTATCACAAGCAGTCGTGCAGTACTTCAGAGAGCTGTATCCTCAGTCTACACCAGATGAACTCCTCAGTACTATCCTTGTGCCGGATTTATCTTCACACGGGGCTGAAGATGCTACAGTCGCAACAACGAAGCGTATTGCCAGTGTCGCCAAGCTCGTTCTTTCTCTGGCAGACTCTGACGACCAGGCGAAACACATTCTTGAAACTAGCGTGTCGCGTCTTGTAGACCGGGTAATGCTAGTTACCCTTGGTCGAGGAGTTGATACATCTAAATCGGGCCTTGTTCTAGCCGGTGGTATGACGCAAAATGAACTATATAGAAAGGTGCTAGTTAGAACTCTTGAGGAAAAATGCGGCAAGTTTAAGCAGACTGAAAGTGTGGCAGAACCGGCGGTTGGGGGAGCAGAATATGTTCTGAGTTATTTGGTGTAGACCAGGCTGACATTACTCAAATAAATGTTCGAATTATGGAGTGAAGCAATAACGACCACTCCATACGAAGGCGTTTGCTATTATAGCTGTATAATAGTATGTTTAGTTACGCAACTTCTGGCCACCCTTTTTCTATAGCCACCGTATTTTTGTTTTGCTAAAGTCGTAATACTAGTTAAAACCCTAGTTTTGGCGTATATGCCAATGAGCATATCCAATATTATGGCTTGCATCTGACCGATCCCAGCCCTCTCTCTCTACTTGTTTGTTATACCTATCTTGCTCTACGCTCGTCAAGCGTACTTCATTGCTTCCATCGCCTTTATCCTTCAAGTAACATCCTACAAAAGCGCTAGAGCAGGGGTTAGCATCTTAAGGCTCTTCCCGTAGCTTTACAGCCAATTCGCTAATCAAGAACGATAAGATTATGGTGATTCAGCCGCGTAATACACGTTACCAACGTTCTTAATGTAGACCCCTGCACAAGACACAGTCGCGATCAAGAAGATTGTATTCAACTTTATACTCCTCCACGACGGCAGACACCTTTCGATCATGACGTCCGAGGCAAAATGAAGGGGCTATAGCTCGAGGGTAGCATGAAGTGTGCTTGTTACTACAGGCCAGGGACAGCTCATAGGGCGTCAATGTTGAACCATAAATAAACACGAGAAGCAATATGGCAAGTACAACCACTACTTCAAAATACGTGCGCCAGCTAGACGAGGTCAAAGTGGCGCATGTCAATGCCCAACATATTGAAGGATTCCGGTTTCACCTCATACCGTAACTCACCATGTTCCCCATGAAGCTTGCCACAAGGCTCTACCACAACTGCCCCCTCAGTGCCTTTTTCCTGGAGCGCGTTTGACAAGCGATGTTCCAGTGTCTGAATCCGTGGATCTCGAAGAGTCGCCTCG
This sequence comes from Xylaria venustula, assembly GCA_022578775.1. Taxonomy (NCBI): domain Eukaryota; kingdom Fungi; phylum Ascomycota; class Sordariomycetes; order Xylariales; family Xylariaceae; genus Xylaria; species Xylaria venustula. Next base: position 427,222 of record MU389362.1, on the reverse strand, counting down.
CCGCTCTGCTGGTCATGTAAGCAGACTTGATAATCATCTTCCCCATCAACGCTTCGCATTATCAGACGTTTCTGAGGGGGCAATGAGCCGAGCAGTGGCTCTCCTGCCATGAGTCCAGGAACGAAACATTCTCCCACAACCAGAAAATGCTCGCATGTCTGTGATGTTGATGATACATTTGTGTTATTGACGCCGGCATTTTGGTTGAGTATTGTATCCGATACAGGGATACCTGAATGTTGAGGTCGTAACGCGATAAGAAATTCGCTTCCTAACAGTAGACAGATCTTGTCCCCAGGTTGTATGTACGCCGGGCCAAGACCAAGGTACCCTTCCGATGTCTTAAATAGCTTGCGGCCAGCAACTTTCGCGCGGAACGACTTGGCGACGAGCATGAGATCCGAGTTCGGATCGTCCAATTCGCCGGGCCAATTGTCGTCCAGCGAGGAATTTAGGTTGAGACCCAAGATACGGGTGATCGTCCTGACCATGGTCTGGGTTGATATAATGGCAGGGTCGAGGGGTTCAAAGTTCTCGTAGAATCTATCCCTCACCAAGACTCTTGAAAGGGTCGTCGCCCAAGACTCACCTGTGAAGGGGTAGGTTTTCTCTTCGTCGATTGTGTGTGCAAAGGGAATATCGAGCTCTCGACAAGCGGTCCCCAGGCTGTGAAACATGGCGAGTGCTGACGAGTGAGCATTGACCACGCTTGTGGCGCTGACAGTACCGCAACACAAGCCGGACACACGAAGCACTCCGCTGCCGAGGTACTCGGTGAACGCAAGAAACGGCTGACCTCCCGTAATGGGCGAGCTACTGAGATGCCTGTCTGAATCAACAGACCAGTCCGGGACCCAGCTAGGAAGACCCGGCAAGCGACTTGCGCGTTTCGGTTGGCCTTGAGCCGTCGCCACCGTCTTGTACGACAGACTGCAGCCTGCTAAGAGATTCAGGCTGCGCTCTGCTGCGATGTGCCGGAGAGCCAGATCCCGATAGCAATCTGCGACCGGAGCCCGGTAATCAGGGACAAATTCTAACGTCTCGTTATCTAGCCCGCGGAGCAGACTAAGCATGCTGTAGACGCGGTCGCGTGAGTCGCCGCAGTGCATCCCTTCCAAATAATAATGCAGCCATGAGGGGAAGAAGCGAATAGGGGGTTGGCACATGATTTGCACGAGCGATACCCTGGCTCCGCCGCTAATCCGTGAGAGTGGCGAGGGTTCCCTCGGTGAGCTACTGCTGCTGACGCCCTCTAGGATGGTTTCCCCGTCATTCTCTCCAGTAAAAATGGGGGCATCTATGTCTTTATGGTAAAAGCAAAACGCAGCATTTTGCATGAGGTCCCGGTTGAGAAAGTCGTGTCCGGCTTGGAAGATTGCAGATCTCGCGAGCGCCACCTCCTGACGCACCCAGACGCGCTCGAACCAAGATCGTGCCCAGAGCGCTTCAACTGCGCTAGCATCATCCGCCGTGAAATAGCTTGGGAAGGGCACATGCTTGAGACCCAAGGTCGTGTCGCGCGCGTCAGGGCTAGGGGACATGAGAAAATCCCGCCAATCCACCGTCACTTGCGATCCAATCTCGCCTAGGACCCTCAGAGCACGGCCACTTTCATTCATCGCGGGACCTAGCCATACGATAACTTGCCGAGCATGCTTGTATATATCACCCATGATCGCAACCTGGGAGCTCTTCTCTTTCAGATTGCTTTGGTCAATGCAAATTGCATCAATCCACAGGATGCGGGCTTCATCTGGATATCGGAGGTGCTGCAGGGCAGTCACTAGATTCTGAGTAATCGGCATAAATTGAGAATGGGGTTTGTTGTCCGACTCTAAGGTTCCGTGAGTTCTAACAACCTCTACTTCCACGGGGCTATCTTTGGATCCCCAAACATACGAAAGAGCCTCGAAGGGCTCTATGACATTGAAATCAAGACGTGTGGCCTCGGCTTTGAACTGCAGACGTAGATCTCCGCTCCCCGGAAGTAAGGAGATCAGCCTGATATGCCTGGCTCTAGTCTCGTAAGGCAGTGGGTAGTAACTGAATCCCATTCTCTTACTTCCCTTATAAGAGTGCTTGTCAGACCGAGAATTGATTAAGTTTGAGAGAAACAATACCCGTGATGTTTGTGAACATATGTAAGGGTTTACCATCAAGGGAGAAGAGAAACAAACAAAATACCGATGATAGATGATCTTTACAAAGGGAATTAGTATTCGAATTAACGAATATAAACAATTAGAAAATGCAAAAAGCAGAATCAAATTGGGAGTCGTGGCACCGCTGTTCGCCACCACCTGTCGTTCTGGTGACAGCTTAATACCCCGGTCTCCAAGTTGTTCGCGGCGCCGGCAAGCTCCTAAGCCTAATATGACAGATGCGCTGAAGATGACATTGAACGCTAGTCAAAGCATTGGGAAAAGGGTGTAAGGATAAGCTCCCTTATCGGTCGCTTGAATCCCAACTGCCGCAAGCTTTACACTCTAGCGGTTGCCTCGTGATGGATTACGAGACATTGAACAATAGGCTTGCAGACTTGTATGCGGATAGGAATTGTAGGATTGCGGAATCCAGATTCATGAGAAGTATGGAAACCTAAGAGGACAAGGAATAGTCGCGCCCAAAAGTCGTCTTTCGTCAGTCTAGGCGCCCAAATGTCATACGATGTTTTTAAAATTTGCACTTTTGCAGCGCGTGGCGACTGTATGTTGGTACGTTAGGTGTATTGAGGGTGTAAGGCTATGATCTCTTATTGGTACAAGAAATGCATTTCTGACAACCGTGCAGCGTCGGATTGCCGGATTCATCTGTAGACAAGACTGCGAACCTCTCAAACCCGCGTAGAGTCGGCTTCTCGCGCCCAAAATTCTAGTCGCCAGACACGTTGCAAACGAATCCCACCAAGCACGAGTTTGTACCTTAGTCTAGTATGGTTGTACATAATCGAATATAAAAAGAAAGAGAAAACGCCTAGATTAGAGTAGTCCGAGTCATCAGCATCAGCACATCCATTGAAGCACAAATCTTGTGCCCTTTTCAAGTTGTCAATAGACTGTATGTTGATCCTTTTGAACTCCATTGAACTTTGGTACCGTGACTGACGACATACCTTAACCTCATCCTAGAGCAATTACCAGAAACAGAGTTACCTTCCACGATGCCCCGTAGCAGCAACAGACGCAATAGCCGCAGCAGAAGCAGAGAGTCTCTTAGGGCGCTCTCAGTTGTCCGCAGGGAGGAAGAGAACAAAGCTCGAGAAGCACAGGACGACGCTTGGCGTCATCAGCACGAGTCACCGCTCCCTGGCTATAACGAAGCCGCCGACAAAGCGGAGGAACACCGGGCCAACGCTCGTGCACTTGAGAAAGCTGGTGCTACTTGGGGGTACAAGTATTAGCATGATCGCAGGCATTGTTCTGCATACGGGGTATTCTATATTCAGAGGCTGCGCAGATTAAAGTTGCCTTTCTGGTCAACGAAACAGGGTAATCGTAGTTTCATTCGAGATGTTAAGACGCCAGCGGGTGTCCTACTTTTCAGCCATATAGCTATATATCGCATCCACTCATTGGGTCAATTACTCACTGTTCCTAGTTATTCTTCCTAACATTGTGCCGAACACTTGCCATATCACTCTCCGTATGCATAGGTATTGAAGATGCAGCCCGGTGAAACGCACCCCTGTAAGACAAATGGTACTTGCCCAAAAACACGGGCGTGAAATGATTTGACTTGCGATTAACAGTTCACTAAATTTGCTGACTAAAACTTAGCTTGGCGCCACAGCAGTTGACAATGTTGACGTGCATCGGGGCAACTCGACACATTCGGGTCACGTCATACACTTCCTGTACCGCCCCGTCAAGGATGTCGTGAAGCATGACCGGGATCGGCGCAGCTAAGTCCGAAATCGACGAGCTGGGCCACATCGGCGGAAAGCGGACGAATTAGATCGTTGTAGACACCGAGCAACGTAAAAAGCGCGCGAGTCTCACGTGAGCTATTCTTTGCAAGTGCTGCTTGCTACGGTTTGTGGGATCACTTAACTAACAGGTAGCAGTCCCCTTCTGAGATGCCAGCCCTCCATACCCAGATGGCTATCGGCAGTGAGTAGGTACGTAAAGCCCATTCTCGTGTTACACTTTCTTCCTCTATCAGACTCTGAACTTTTTCACGCAATGCCGGTTTCATATCAGCTGTATTCAACTTTCTGTCATTGTGGAACAACGGTTGCTGGGTGATGAATCTAGGCCTGAGCCTGCGATCTAGATTTTCATGTCTATAAATATATATACTTAGAATGAAATCATTTCTTGCTTTTCCACATAGCTAACTCGTCTCGACACTCTCCACAACGGTTTTCTTAAGACCAAATTTGGTTCTTGGAGTTCCCTTCAAGGGTGCACTCGTAACCCTGGCCGTCTAGGGCAGTGTTGTTGCTAGGGGCGACCTTGAAACACGAACCATTGGTCAGCTAGCTATACGGAGCAATAAGAAATACATTGACAGTGGGAGAAACCCCGGTACCTACCTGCTGGCAACAAGCGGGCCAAATTGCGCCGTCTTTATAGAAGTTTGGTGTCGGACAATACAAGATCGAGGAATCCTCGGAGACCAAGGCACCAGAGCAGTGAGAGCCGGTGTAATTGCCGCCAGGGAGCAAGGTGTACTCTTGGCAGCAGCGGTCGTACGGGCTGCCGTCGACAGCCCAACAGCCGACAAAGAAGTTCCCGTCCTGCGCCAAGACGGCCGACGGTGCTAGGGCGATGCCCAGGAGGACCGGCGTGAGAGCGGAGATAAGGGGGGCAGGGAACAACATCGTTTCACACTCGTTGGGGCGGGGGCCGGTGCTTTCCGAATCTTGGCGTCCGTGGACTGAGTTGGGAGTATTATGTTGGTAGAATTGACGAAAACGCGAAAGGATAGATCAGAGGAACAAGAAGAAACACAATTTTTTCAGAGCAGTGACTTTATATTTCTGAATACGAGATCTTCTGTTCTAATTATAAATCACAACCCAGCCAGATCAGCATCAGCGACAAGATTTGGTCAACCCTAGCTATCTTAGAACACGCTATCCCTCTAACGGCTAAAATAACCCGCTGTAGTATTACAATTTTCCGTGACTTTAATCAAATGTAACATACTCAGTGCACCAGTTCGAGGTTTACAAACCGAGACAAACCTCGTCCAACTCACAACGAAATTCCATACGTCGTATTCCTCTCCCGCTTATGGGAAACTAATCAGGCTCTCATGTCGCTCCACATCACTCCTGATTGGGTAATTGCTTGTGGTTCTTCCGTCTACGCTCAGTGAACATGTCTCTTGGCCGACGACTCACAATTGCGGTTATCTGGTCGTGCAGCATCTTCAAAGTCGTGTTGCATCGTTCCACAGCGATGACCTAACTCATCTACGCCCACTCTGTCTGGAATAAAATGTTTTGAGGTATGGCAATGACGAGCAGTAGATCTTACGAGACAAGCTGAGCTCCCGATGGCATGCCATTCTCGAGTCTCCAATAGCTAAATAGCCCGGGTAAAGGTACAAATAACAATATGGCGGTAAGGATAGCAAGTATTGCAAGTGGCGACTATCTCATGGCAACGAACGAGTGGGACCCTGAAAGACTAAGCCAGGAGACAGCTCCACAAGCTCATGCATTCGTCGCCACAGTTCCCAGCCATTCCTTTACGAGATTATTAAACCGCTCAGTTTCCAGAACATGCATCCAATGCCCAGCACCCTGGAAGACCACAATGCGATCCTCGCTACTCAACCCAAGACTTCTCTCCTTCTCTAAATTCGTCTCGTCCCTCAGAATGACTAACCTCGGACCCTTCCGCTCTTTCATCCATATCCTCGCAGAATCCCAGCAGGCGACCGAATCCCGATTCTCAGACTTGACACGCAGCGACTGGTAGATGACGTGAGGCGGGGTCCTCAAGATACGATATCGATGCCACGTCTTCAGCCACTCGGGCGTACTTTCCGAGTAAGACCGTAAGAGCGTCCGAATCAATGTCTCCTGCGCATCGGCTCTGAGTGCCTCGATGAATTGGCCCCTGCTATCATGTTCGCGGTAGTGCTCCGGATCGATCATGATATTCGCCTTTACGAAGGCCGGATTGCGCGCAGCGATGATGGACGCCACCGAAGCCCCCGCGGAGTGGCTGAGTAAGATAGCTGAGGTCACTCCTAGATGCGCGAGAAGGGTGACGGCGTCTTCAGCTGTGACTTCTGCCTTAAGTTGCTCTGACTCATCCTCAGGCGGTACCGAGGATGCGCCGTAGCCCCGCGCATCGAATGCAATGGTTTGGTAGCCGAGAGAGTGCAGGAATGGTATTTGATATTGCCAGTCCAGCGAGTCGCATGCCCAACCGTGTAGCAAGAGGACAGCAGGGCCTGTGCCCTCGACCACGTAGAAGATCGATGATTTGTCGCGCTTCAAGAATGGCATGACGGAGTAAGCTTTGGGAGCGGTATCATTCCAGATTTAATTCAGGTTCTTCAAGAGGAAATGGAGAAAAGGAAACTGACTATGAAGTGAAACGGCAACATTCTAGCTCGAACACATCATCGCAAAGTCTCGAAACTCCCATTCTTATTTGCTACTTTAATATGCCATTTTCAAATGTGAAGCGTACAGTAGTTCGGACAATTGGTGTCGGCCGAGCTGCGGCTAAGATAGACGTTCCCGACAGTGGGGCAGAACCATGGCAAAACGATCAAGTTACCCAGCAGCTTGGCAAGGGTAGTTGGTTTCTCCTGGCATACACACGCTACGGTATCTAAGTGAGCTGTCTAGTGCGAACCCTCACATCCAAACAACAGTACCAAGGATAGCTTCCCATCATGTGGAAATGGATTGCGGTCAATTCGAACCCTTTTCCTTGTTCGCTTCAGCACCTCGGCTGTTCTCAAGGGCGCCCTCGTCACTGACACGACGTGTATATGAAGGCGTTGGTGCCAGCTCAGCCGTGACACCTCCGTCACTTTTCGAGCGAACTCCATTTTGAGTATAGATCTTCAGGGAGCATGCGTCTCGCACTGGCTTTTCGTACCACAGTCATCTTGTCGGTCGTCTCATCGTATTGAACGACTGCCTTACCACCACATTCTCTCACTGCGCTGCAGATTGTCTTGATCAATGCCGCGAGTCGCTTCAAATGTTTCTGATTGGCACGCTCCCAGGCTTTGATTTCCTTCGTCACATCTTCAACCTTGGCTTCCTGGAAAAGACCGCGAGTATGATAAGCTCGCACGAGCTTTGGCGTTTGTGACGCCCAGAGCTGCGAGGCAATCTCAGCGATGTTGAGCAGCTTGTGGCTGACCCGAGTTTTAATTTCCAGAGTGGAATCTAGCGGTACCACGATCCCTTCCTCCCGAATAGTCATCTTTGATCCCGATGGCGTGAAAGTGCGGGTTCTTTGAGCAATGTCGCCGGCTGTGGAGAGCGACAGAGACCCAAGCATTCCAGCAAGTCCATCTGCCTCTGTCACATTTCGCTTTGAACTGGTTGCTGTTGGCTGTGACACGTAACCATCCACCTCGTGACGGATGATGAAGTTAAGTCCCCCGAAACGGTATGAGACAATACGGTGATAGCCGGTACTGTTCCTGAGCTGACAGCGAGTATATGCCTTCTCGTATTCATGACCGAACCCCTTGAACTCATGGGGCGCTATCGTCTCGGATGTTTTGGTCTCGATTCGAGACAAGATAACAGTATTATCAATTGCCTCGGCCTCGATAGTGAAAGTCTCAAGTCCGTTTCGACTCGACGAGGGGTCAATGAAGCTCAGAAGCTTTCGGATGTTGTTTCTGTCGGAGATGAGGTCGACCTCACCAACGTCATAATCGGGGTTGACGATGTAGAGGGAACGGAAAAGAGGCTCGAGTGGACTCTCCGGATGGCGTGCAGCATTCTGGGCAATGTAGATCAGGCCGGAGTCTTTCTGCAGACGCCTTGCAACTGCTGGAGGCGACCATCGTGGCGGAATCCCGGGAACTGCGATAGTCGGCGTCGAGGCCTCGATCCAGCTGTAAGACGCCAGATGCTTCACATCCCCAATGGTAGCTGTCGCGGCATCTGACACTTGCAGATTATTGCGGGAAATCTGAACGTAAGTCTTTGATGTCATGATAATGATGCACCTTTGCTCGTCGCAGGCCTAAACAGATGATGAAAGAACGGCAATGGCTGAGGGGATCGGGAAGGCTCTGGCACATCATATAAATCCCCGGTGGTTCGTTTATAAGCTGTTGGTTGGGTACAGTTACTTTTAGCCCCCACCTACGTCGTTTGCCGTTCTGTATTCTGCTATGGAAAGGTGGTGCACACAGCACTGCAGCTAGGCAAATGCACAAACGCGTAGCTCATCTCACTTGGGCGATTTGACTTATCGCCACGGCTTCCTACAGTGCCAAGCTCCCGCCTCTCAATCAGCCTGGGGCCATGACCTCACTCACCCACGGGTAGTAATTCGATGTCTTGTTACAAAACGAGGTAAGTATCATCTAGACTCCTAATCATTCGAATAGGTCTGCCTATTTCATTACTCTCACTGCAGGTTGACTGAGGTTAATTTCCTTCTAAATCTTATGAGCTTTATGTAGTTTCTTTATGTTAAGGAACAAGACTCTGGGTGTGTGGTATGCGTCAAAGCTGGACTAGGGTAGCTGCAACCAATGGCAAACAATGATTGCATGGTAGCCTAAAATAACTAACGTAACGAGCAGCAGGGGAACCTATCACAAGCTCCCGGAATAGATTTGATAGGCAGCGATGCGAAGAGGGGTCGGAATGCACATTCTGTATGGCGGCGTCGCAAAGTATTCCTGCCAAGCTCATGGCTGCCTAGGTAGGCCCAGGAGTGACTGGGCCCGGTTAACCCCTCGATGGGCTTTCGGCTCTGGCGAGAAAGCTGTTTGGTAGCTAATGATCAAAGTACAATACATATCTCCCTAGAGTGGAAAGATCTGCCGGCGAAGCTCTGTTCCATTTTAGATGCGGTGTAAATTAAAGTGAGAAGGCCCTTCAGTTCAAAGGAGTAGTCTTTACCGAATTGTTTCTAATTGCTAGAGGGGTTGCCTACACGATAACACCCCATTCGGGCATCTCTTCCGAATAGCTTTTGGTTACTAGGGCGTTACTCCCTTGAATCCCCGTTTTCCTCCCTCCCGCCTTTCTCTTTGAGGCCATTGAGGCTTTGGAGCTACACCCTGGAGATGTTGCAACGCTTACAGCACTTCCAAGCCATCAAAACAATCTCACGATACGTAAGCACGAGCCTTGAACCAAACCGATTTATCTCAGTAGACCATTCTGAAGCCAGTATTAGTTGTTACATCTGCATATACAGTGATCCATTGTCATGAGTTCCCCGCCAAAACTCTTAGCTTCTCATTCCTTAGTCTAAAAATGACTTGTGGCATTGATAGAAATCTAGCAATTCGTAATTGGGACAAGATCAAAATCGACGAAGTTACTTTGCCACGAATGCTAATGCTCGTCACGCACCATCCTTGTGACTCTGAACAATCCGTACCCGCTCATTGGAGCCGCCCACTTCCTCAGGTCGATATCCACCTTTTTCACATCTCTAACGCCGCGGTTGACGAAGAATTCGTGAGGATCGGGCTCAGAAAACAAGGTCAAGGGCAGCTTTTGGGACACAGCAGCATCTTGGGCGATTTGAAATAGCCAAGAGCCTATCCCCTGCCTTCGGCTGGACGGCTCAACATATAGATAAGTCAATGCTGCAAAACGAGATCAGCGTTAAACTATGAATCGAGTATCATTGTTCTTGTGAAGATAATTGGTATCACTTACAGATATACTCGTCCGTGTCTAAATTTGGCTCAAGCTCTCTGTCCGCATTCATGACGGCCCGATATACATCAGGAACAAATCCAGCCGGAATCTCTTCATTCGTCTGACTCTCATCTCCTTCGGGATCGAGCTTTTCATTCTTCACAGGACCTGAAGGCCTTTTCGTGTAGCAGATATAAGCCACGATCTGCCCTGAGGTATCATCAACCACTTTTAGAGAGGTTGCTTCGGGATTCGATAGGCTGCCTTCAATAGCGCGGGTATAGTTGACGTTCTGGAATGACAAGTTCGGCCAGTCCTTGATTAGGAATCGATTGATCGCCAGGTGAAGTTTCGAGTCTTGAAGAAACCCGCTGACGGTAGGGATGTCATCCTTAGTGACGGGTGCGACTGAATGGTTAGGAATAGGCATGATCAGTATGATACAATAACTCTCATAAGTCTGCAGAATATAGTAGTGAGGCACACAAAGGGTCATTCCTGTAACTCAGCGGAAACGATGCATTTATATACATTGAGCAGGCAGAATCTTTTTGCAAAAAGGGGGCAGTTACGTGTTGTTTGACGTATTGTTTGAGAGCTGCCTGGAAGTAGACATAGATGCTCGATGAGATGTGAAATCAGGCACCAATTTAATCACAGAATAGGACCTTCTAGCATGTAAGATGGATTCTATCACTGCAGCCTGCTTTGAAGAAAGGAAAAATGGTGTGAGCCGGATGGGAAAGATGGTGAGAAAAATAAAGAGTAAACAAGATAAGAAGGAATGCAAACGGACTCTGGAATTCTACAAAGAATCGTTGCAAAACATCTCTCGATCGGGGAATCGAACCCCGGCCACCTGCGGAGTGCTCCATGACAAGCAGGTATCCTTACCACTAGACCAATCGAGACTCAACTTTCGTAGAATTCTTGACACGATGCATTTTTGTCGGACTGTTGTCCTATAAATCGGGGCAGCAACTTCACTCAAAGCAATCTGCGATTCTCTACATCCCGAGGAGCAAATTCTATACAATTTCATGATCAAGTTATTTCCATTTACTACTGTTCTAGTTATATAGTACCTCCTGATATGGAGAGGGGTATGAATATGCAAACTAGTTTTCACTTTATGCTAATCCATTAGGACCAGGCTTACCCTACTTCAATACCCGAAGTTATGACGTGAACCAAATCATTTTTTCAACACCGCATAAAAGTTGGTAGTGAACTGAACTGTATAAACACATAAGCTGCTACGACAAATGTAGCTTGGTAATTTCATGTGGTTTGTTTTAGGGGTTTCAAGAAATTATTTATCTAAGCTCTCTCTCGCTGTATTGGAGCACTGCGCTCTTTTACAGCATTGCATATCATGCACCACGACGTATTGCTTTTTCTGGACCGCCGGAAAGTAACGATTGGGGTTCACCCTCCCCCTTGCTATTTCAAAATGCAGTTATATTTATTTCTACTAGATTCTCGAATATGTGGTGTTTCCAGGTTTTCTGCAATACCGGTATGTTTCCTTTAACAAGAAAACCAGCATCTGAGGATCATACATATAACCCACACATGCCAGGTATTTCATATTGTTATCCCAATTAGAAGTGAGGGGATAACCCACAACGGTTATCGGTCTACTATCTGGACATCGATACTGTACTTAGCCAGCTGGAAATATCGAAAAGCTAACTTTGCAGCATGCATTTGCTACAGTACATATGTCGGAGACTGCGATTAAGCACAGCGGCAATTAAGAAAACGGTCCAAGTCTAGGCCTCGATTAGGCAATCGAGCTTTCTCCGACCGCGAGCTATGATTTGCCAACTAAGCATTAAGCTCAGCCCGTCTAGCTACATATGGAGTAGCTGCGCATTGCGTGATCATCACCTTTCAGTGCGAAATGTGAAAAGTCGAAACGTGGATTCGCCGCCGCCGCATTTTCAGCCTCTAACACATGCTAAATTTCGGTTGGCCGCATTGCCAACCCGCCCGAGCGGATACGCACTCCAGCAACATCGCCCACCGATATCCGCTGCCGACACTGGCCTGTCTTGCGCCATCGCAGTCAGAAAATAACACAATGGCTATCGTTGACGTCTGGGGCCTATCATCGGGGGTAAGTGAGGCTAGATGTGGGCGCGAGTTTTTTTTTTTTTTTTTCTTGGATAAGTTGTATTTTTTTTTCCCCCTTAATAGGCTTCAGCATAGGACTGCTCTCACGTACCGTCACTTCATGAATTCGACGCATCTGGTTTTATATCTTCGCGGCCAGCTCGTCTAGCGAGGAATATCCATTTCATCCCGGGAATTGCGCTGAGATTGAACCCTGGCCGGACCCTTTTTGAGGTTGTTCCCTGTGCGCGGAAATCATAGGTTTACCTGACCTCGCTTCACACCTCTGTTCGACCGCTCGCTAGGATGCAGTTGAAACAGGCGGAGAGCGGTGGTGCTCTTGCTGGCCAGGTCACGGTGCCTGAGTCCCATGTGAATGGTGCCGAATTCACCAAGCAGTCCGCGAACCTGCCCTTCGGTCAATCTGTACCGCTCTCCTCGATATCTGGCCCTACATATGTCACCGGCCAATTGCTCGTCCAGCAGGTCGCTTACGCCTTGTCCGACAAGATCTTTTCCTACTCTCCCGACACTTTCGACTTGGATCTCGCTGTAAAAGACTGGGCTGCGCGTCAAGAGAAGAATATTCATGGCTCTACCACTGCTGTGCTGCCCTTGCAGACTCGCACCGGCGCTGGCGCTTTCGCCCTGGGCTACATCTTCTCCAAGGACTTCGATCTAAGCAAACGCCATATCCCACAAACGTTATTAGCACCCTCCCTGAGTTTGCGCCACCTGCGATCAGCCTTGGATCAGTTGTCTCTGCTATATGGGGTTGCCAGCCCCTTTGTCGCACATGTGGCTGCCGTCGACTATGCCTCGGATAGTGGCCTCATCGCCGAGTATGGTAGCGCGCTGCAGATCGCCGAAGAGCTCGGCCTGGCTCTGGTGTCGAGCGCATCTGCCTACGAGTCCCAACACATATCGCTGCTCGCCACCTTGATAGCCAAGATTATTCCTACGCTACACATATACGATGGTGTCCGTACGTCTCGCGAGACATTGCGAGTCATCGACACTCTTAGCCAGTCGGGTGTCGCTGAGATCTTCAACAAGTTGTCTCAGTCTGTAGACAGCCTCAATACCCGCCTTGACAGCGCTGGGAAGGTCTACGAGCTTCTCCAGGCCTTCAATAGTGAGCTTGGAACTGAGTATGAGCCTTTCGAATATGCCGGTCACGACTCGCCCGACACCGTCTTCATCGTTTTTGGCAGCGTTGAGGCCCAGCTTGCCAAGCAAGTAGTCTCGAAATTGGCTACCGATGGAGCCAAGATCGGCGTAGTGAGCGTTCGAATCTACCGCCCATTCATCGAAGAAGCCTTCATCAAAGTCCTGCCCGCTTCAGCTCAGAGGATCGAGGTTCTGGGACAAGTGCTCAACGACGCTGCCGTCTCAGATAGCTCGGTGCAATCGATTTTGTATTCCGACGTTTTGACGGCTGTTTCTTTCTCTTCTAAGTGGACCTTAGCGCCGGTCATCGTGGATGTAAAGTATGCCGCTTCACAAGTCTTGACTCCTACAAGCATTGCAACAATCATCTCTCAAAGCGCAAGCAAGGCGACGACGGAATCGCAGATTCATCTGCCTCATTTGGATACCGTGGAGCAATACATTTTCTGGGACACAGACGATTCAGCTGCACTTCTTGCCCCTACAGTTGTAGGTAATCTGCTCTCGCAGGATTACAACAACAATATCTACCTAGGCGAATCCCACGATAACCTAGTGCAAGGTGGAGTCGTGAGAACCGACCTTCGATCTTCGCAGAAAACAATTGACGCACCTTACCCAGCTGAGAAAGCCGATGTTGTGGTTGTTGGTGATGAAAAGCTTCTGAAGGAATTTGCCATCTCGCAGAATGTCAAGGATGGCGGTAAGCTGCTTCTGCGGCTACCCAACTTCAAGGACGAAGAGGCTGAGAAGAGAATCCCCGAATCGATACGGCAAGATGTTCTGAAAAGAAGCCTTGCTCTTTTCGTTTTGGACACTGCCCTCTCTCCGGCTTTCGAAACCGACAAGGACGCTACTAGGCTATTGGTTGAACTGAGCTTCCTTAAACTTGCAAAACCTGAATTGAAGCAGGACGTCCTTCAGAAGCTATCCGAATCAGAAGGCAACCGCGTTAAGGTTGAAGAGTGTATCGATGCTGTGGAAAAGTGCTTGAAGCAAATCGATACCCCGGAGTCTTGGGCAGACACTCTGGGTGCCGCCTCAGATGACGCCGCCAAGCCCCTCAAAACCAACAGCTTCGTTCCGTTTGACAAGGAGGAAGCCGAGCCAGAACTGCAATTAAGTGGATGGGAAGCCGCTGCTAAGGGTCTCGTCTTCAAAGAAGCCTACTCAACCAGCATTAACCTCCGACCTGACCAATCAGTACAGACATATACTATCCATGTCAAAGAGAACCGTAGACTCACCCCAACTACGTATGATCGCAATATCTTTCACATCGAGTTTGACCTCGGTAACTCGGGTCTCACGTACAAGATTGGAGAGGCTCTCGGTATTCATGCTGAGAACGATCCTGAGCTCGTTCTCGAATTCATTGAATCATACGGCTTGAATGCGAATGATCTCGTGCAAGTACCCTCACGCGAGAGCGCAGCTGTTGCCGAAACGCGAACTGTATACCAGACATTGACACAGGGTATCGACATCTTTGGCAAGCCACCGAAACGATTCTACGAATCGCTAGCCGAATATGCTACCGACGAGTTGGAGAAGAAGAGGTTGGCTTCACTTGGTGCCCAGGAGGGTGCAGAAGAGTTCAAGCACCGCTCAGAGATCGACACTGTCACTTTTGCTGATATCCTGGAAGAGTTCAAGTCTGCACGTCCCAGCTTCCCAGAGCTCGTCCGGCTAGTTGGACCTCTTAAGCGCCGTGAATACTCCATCGCCTCTGCCCAGGCAGTCACACCCAACATTGTTGCTCTCATGATTGTTGTCGTGGATTGGGTTGACCCCCAAGGAAGAACTCGTTACGGCCAAGCTACACGTTACTTGAGCCGCTTGCCCGTTGGCGCTGCTGTCACCGCCTCAGTGAAGCCCTCGGTCATGAAGCTGCCCACTCGCGACGATGCTCCCCTTATTATGGCTGGTCTCGGTACCGGTTTGGCACCTTTCCGTGCCTTTGTTCAGTATCGCGCAATGCAGAAAGCGCAGGGCAAGGAGATCGGTGCCATCCTGCTCTACCTGGGTTCTCGCCACCAGCGCGAAGAATACCTCTACGGCGAGGAATGGGAAGCATATCTCGATGCTGGTGTTATCACTCTTCTAGGCGCCGCCTTCTCGCGCGACCAACCCCAGAAGATTTATATCCAGGACCGCATGCGCCAGACCATCAACGACATAGTAAGCGCTTACATCAAGAAGGAGGGCTCGTTCTATCTGTGCGGTCCCACATGGCCCGTACCTGACGTAACAGATGTGTTAAAAGAAGCCATTGCCGTAGAGGGCAAGATGAGCGGTCGCAAGGTCGACCCTACGAAGGAGATCGATAGACTCAAGGAGGATGGACGCTACGTGCTCGAGGTTTACTAGTGCTTCATAAGCGATATGTAGTGAACTTACGACTTCATAATAGATTTGAACCTTAGGCTTTATTAGAGTCGACTCTCCTCGCATGAGGTCGTAGCTACATAGAAACAAATGAGGAAGCATCCCTTCAAGCATGCAGGACCGTGCACGAATTGTGCAATCCGGAAGCAGGGGTTCGTAGCGGCAGGCATACAGTACATACTCGGTGTCAGGCGCGCTAGGGTCGGCGGACCCACTATAGTGTATATAATATGTAGAACAGTGTCCAGGTACACTAACCTACCTATTTTTACATCAATCCATACATATACATTGCAGACAGCCAACAATCTGGTAGCTAGCGACTGTTAAAGTTATTAACAACTCTAAAATTTAGCTTAGCTTAATTTTTTTAATTAATTTATTTTAAATAAAACGGCATTATTTCTGCCTAATTTTTAAAACTATTATTTTCGTATAAAAAATTTCTTTTTTTTTTAAATTATTTACTATTTTTTTAAGCTTTATTATAAATAACAGCAAATTATTTACTTGTTAATTATTATATTTTTTATAAACAAATTATTTTATATTGCTTAAATTTAAAACAAAAATATTTATTTTGCATATATTTTTATTTTGCATATATTTTTATTTTTAAAAATATTTAAATCGATTTTATTTTATATTTTTTAACCTAAGTTAAATTTTTTTAGTTTTTTTAAGCATTTTTGCGTAAATAATAATTGCAATATTTAATTTTTTTTATTATAGCATTATTTGCAGCAAATATAAAGCCGGTTTTTTTAGTTTTAATATATTTTTAAATAATATAAAGCTAACTTTTTTTAGCTTAAAATTAATTTTTAAAAATTAATTAGCTAAATTTGCAAAAAAAATTTAAATAAATTTTAAAATTAATATATTTTTTAATTTATAGTTAAATATAAAATTATTACTATTTATTTCGTTTAAAAAATTTTACATTAGCTTTTTTATATTTTTTTTAAAAATTTTTAATTATTTTTTTGTTTTTTTATTTTAATATAAATTTTAAAACTAAAAATTAATTTTAAAATATATAAAAAAAAAACAGCAATAATTTAAACAAAAAAATATTAAAATTAAATTTAAGTTTATTACCAAATATTTTATTAAATTTTTTAGCTAATTTTAATTAAAGTTTTTTTCGATTAAATTTATTATTAAATTATATTTTGCTTTTTTTTATTGCTTTTTTTATATTTTTAAAATTATATAAATCGGAAAAATTACATTTTATAGCAAAAAATAATTTATTTAATATAGTTTTTTTTGTTATTATTTTAAAACAAATTG
Organism: Xylaria venustula; assembly: GCA_022578775.1. Lineage (NCBI taxonomy): Eukaryota > Fungi > Ascomycota > Sordariomycetes > Xylariales > Xylariaceae > Xylaria > Xylaria venustula. Next base: position 410,427 of record MU389362.1, on the reverse strand, counting down.
CAAAAATTATATTTTGTTTTATTATAGCAATAATAAATATATTTTATAAATAAATTTTTTTTTTATTTTAAAAAATAGCGCTAGCACAAAAAATAAGCTATTATTTTTTAAACTAAATAATATAAAATATTTTAATTTTAGCATTAAAAACTTAAAAAATTATAAAATTATTGCTAGCAAATATATTATAATTTATATAAACGTTTTTGCTTTTATATAATGCTTTAAATATTTATTTTTAACTAAAAAAAATTTATAATTAAAAAAGCATAAAATTTATATTTTTAAAAAATAATTTTTTATTAACATTTTATAAAGCTATTTAATTTAAAACGTTTAATTTTATTTAAAAATAATTTTAATAAAATTTATAAAAATTTAAAAAAATTAAATTAAATGCTTTTAAATTTTTTAATAAACATATATTTATGTTATATAATATATTTTTAAAAAAAAATATGCGTTTTTTTGTTTAAATAGTTATTTTAAACGCTAAAATTTATAATTTTTTTATTTTAGCACAATTTTTATAAACTTTTAAAATTTTTAACAGTAAAATTTAAAGTTAATTAAATAAATTATTTAATAAAATAAGCTTAAAATTTTTTTTAAAAAAAATAAACAAACAAAAAAGCATTTTCGTTAATTATACAAACAAAAAATATTGCGGCCAGCAAAAAATCTTTTTATTATAAAATATTTTTATTACCGCTTATTACAGCAAATAATATAATAACTTTTTTTTTAGCCATAAAATTAATACTGTAGCAAATATTTTAATTGTTTATATATTAATTAATAACAGTTTTTTAATAATAATTAATAGCAAAATTAAAATTATTAAAACTATAGCTAACGCAAATAATTTAGCTTTTAAAAAAAACATATAAAATTAAAAATTTTTCCGTTTATTTATTTTAAACTTTTATATTTTAAACCTAAACTTTTTAAAAAAAAATAACTAAAAAAGCTAAAAATATTTAAAAAGTTTTTTTTTTTTAAAAAACTAAAGTTTTTTTAACTATAAAAATAAACAAATTTACTAAAAAAATAATTACGGCAACCGGCAGCAGCAGCAAATATATATTGCAAAAAACAAATAAGCTAATAAAAAAAAATTTATATTTAAAAATTTTTTACAAAAAAAATATTACAAAAAGCAAAAAAATTATAAAATATATACATCCGGTTTAAATATAAAATATAAAATATTTAAACCGTTTTAAAAACCGAAAAAAAAATTGTTTAATTTAAAATAATAATTAAATTATTAAATTAATATAAATGCTATTATTATTAAAAATTTTATTTTAATAACAACAAATTATATAAATATATTTATAAAAACTATTTAAAAAAAACCGACAAAATTATTATTTATTTTTTATATTAAATATAATAAATATAGCATATATAGCCAGCGCAAATTATTTAATAAGTTAAGCAAAAACTTTTAAAAAGCTAAACAAATATCCGATTTATTAATTTAAATTAAAATAATATTACCTTTAGCTTATTAAATTATTTATAAATTTATATTTAAACATTAAAACAAAATATAGCTTTAAATTTTAATTTTATTTTAAGTTTTATATTACTATATTTTTAATATTTATGCAAAAAAAAAAGATTTATGCTAATACAAATTATTTTAAAACTTTTAGCGATATAGCGTAAATTTTCCGATATTTTTTATAAGCTAAAATATATACTTGCGCTATTTTTATTATAATTAAAAATATTAATAATATTATTTATATATTTTATAAATACGCTATTATTACTATATTTTTTAAAAAACTAAATAAAAATAACTGTTTAGCTATTATATTTTTAAAAAAAAAATTACAATTATAAATAATTTTTAAGCAAATATATTTTTAAAAATAAATATTTTAAGCTTAAAAAAATCGACATTTTTTTTTAAAAAATATAGCTATTATTAAATTTTATAAAAATACCGTTATTTTAGTTTTAACTAAAATTAAAAAAAACAGTATAAAAATATTAAAATTAAAATAACTAAGCATATGTTTATTTTATTTAATTTAATAACTATAATTTTAATAGTTTATAAAGCTTTTAAAAATAAACAAGATTTATTATTTAAACCAGCTGCTTTAAACAAGTTTAGTTGCTTTGCTGCTTTAGCTAACGCAAATATAAACTTTATTATTATATAAAATAACATTTAATAAATTATATAAATTTTAGCTAAAATAAATATTAAATAGCTGTTATTTTTTTAAAAAAAATATAAAGTTTATTAAATTGCTAAATTAAAAGCAAAAAATTTCGTTTTTCGCTTACTATATAAAAAAAAAGCTTTTAAATAATAAAATCGAAAAATTATTTTAAAAAGCACTTTAGCAGTTATTAAGCTTACTTAAAAAAAATTATTTATTTTACGGAAATAAATATTTATAACCGTGTAAATAATTTAAAAGCGGCTTATTACTTTAGTTTATTTTTTATTAAATATAAATTTATTTTTTATAATAACAAATTTGTCGATATTTTAAAAAAAAAATAGCTTTAAATTTAAATAAAATTAAAATAAAAAAAAAATCTTAAAAAAATATAAAACTTATTTCTAAAGTTAAAAAAAACGCAAAATTATTTATAATATAATTAAAAAGCTTTAAAAATAAAGCAAAATATTTTAGGCCGTTATTTTTGTGATTTAAAAAAAATCTATTTAAAAATTAAATAGTTGTAAATATTTAAGTAAAAAATAGCATATGCATAAAAAACGCTTATTTAATAAAATTACAAAAAAAAATGCTAGCAAAAATAGCAAACAAAGTTTATATAACTTTAATAAATGCTATTTTTTTATATTATTAATAGTATATTTATCCGAATTTTTAGTAAACATTTATAATTAATATACTAAACAGCTAATTTATTTTTATTTATTTTATTATAAGTTATAAAAAATTTAATGCTTATATTTAACGCTAAATAAATAAAATGCTAATTAATATAAACGCAGTTAATAGTTATTATAACGATTTTATTATTGCGTTATTAAATTGAAAAATATATTTAGCCGACTTTAAAAAAATATTTTAAATTTTTAAAGCTGCTAATATTAAAATAAAATTTAATAAATTATTTGTTAAATTTTTTAACGTTATCGTATTTAATAAATTAATCGATAAATTTAATATATTTATTATTAAAAAAAAATTAAAAGCTATCGCTAACTTAAAATTTCCAAAAAACTTTTGCGATTTAAAAATATTTATCAAATTAACAAAATATATACGTTATAACATTTTATTATATATAATGTTTGTAAAGCTATTAAAACAGCAAAAAATAGCATTTGTTATATTTTTTAAATTTAAAAACATTTTAAAAAACAAAACTGCTAAAAAACATATTAAACAAAATTGCTAAAAATTAATTTAAAAAATTTTATTATTTTATTTTATAAAAGCAAAAAAAACATTTTTTAAAGTAATTAAAGCTACTTTAACTAAATATATAATTTTAATATATTTTATTGCTTTTAAAATTTTATATATAAATATCGATATTTTATTTTATAAAATTAGCGTTTTAATTTATTATATAAACAAAAATATTTTATTTCGTTTTTGCAAAAATAATAAGCTTATTACATTTGCTTTTTAAATAGCTATTTGTTTTATTGCATTTTTTTTTTTAAATTTTTAATAAAGCAAAAAAAAAATATTAATTTACTAAAATAAAAATAGTTAGCTTTGTTTGGTTGCTTAAAAAAATTTAACATTAAATAAACGTTTGTACAACTGGTATATATATTTTTATTAATTATTAAACTATTATTAATATATACAAACAATTAATAAATATAATTAATTTTATAGCAATATTTATAAAAAATAAACGATTTGTTTAAGCTACAAAATACGTAAATTAATTTAATATTATAATTTTATATAAACTAAACGCTTTATATATCGTTTTAAACGTTTTATTTTGCTTAAAAACAATTTATTTTATAATTTTAAAAAATATACCTAAAAAATTAAACTTTTTTTTAAATAATTTTAAAAATTAATAACGTACGGTAGCTAATTAAATTTTGTTTAAAAAAAATTAAGCTATAGCTATAATAATAAAATTAATTTAAAAATTTAATTTATTTTTTATTTAAACGCTAAAAAAAGTTTAAAAAATACAGCAAATTTTAGCTATTTTATTTAACAAAAAGCTAAATCGTAAAACTATTACATTTATATAAATATCTTTAAAATTTTAAAAAAATCTTTAAATAAAATATTTAAAAAATTTACAATAAAAAAAAATCCTAGATTTTTTTAAGCGCAATATATTATTAACATAAAAAAATTAAGCCATTTTTTTATTTTAATTATAAAATAAAATTCCTTAAAAAATTACAGATAAAAATTCCGATTAATAATATATTTTTTGTTTATATTTTTTTTAAATATTTAAAACATTTTATAAAAAAAACTATATCGGCTATAAAAAACTCGTTTTATATTTTGCTTATTATTGCATTTTTAAAAAACAAAAAAAACTTAAAAAATATTTAAAAAAATGTTTTAAATATAACGCTTTTAAAATTAAACAATATTAATTATATAAAAATTTTCAGCTAATTATAAAACTTTTTTGCCTATACTATATAATTACTATTAATTTTTTGCTGGCTTTTTTATTTTTAAATAACTAATTAAATATAGCTATATTTTATATATATAAAATATTTAAAAAAATTAACATTATTTTAAAAAAAACTACCAGTTTAATATTTAAATAAAAATTAGCTTTAATATTTAAGCTTTTTTTAAGTAATTAAAATATTTTTAAAGTTATTATTTTAAATAAAAATCCCAAATTTTTATTTGCTATATAAAAATTAATTTAAAAGCAGCTTAGCATAAAGCTTTTTTATTTTATAGCATATAAACTGTTAATAAACGGCTAAAATAAATATATTATTTAAATAATTAAATTTATTTTGCGTTATTATATTAATATAATAAAAAATTTCATAAAATAGCTAAACATTTTTTTTAAATTACAATTTAAATTTAATAACAGCCGTTTTTTTGTAATAAAGCAAACATTTAACAAAATAATTAAAAGCTTTTTTTTAACGGCATATTAAATATTTTAACATTTAATAACTGCGTTTTAAATATTAACTTTTTTATTGCTAAAATTAAAGCTTATTGTTAAATAAGCTTGGTATAATCGTACGTGTAAGGTAAAATAAAATAAACTTATTTTATATTTATTTATATTTATTTATTTATTTTAAAAGTAAAAAAAGTTTTGTGCGCAGCAAAGTTTTTACTTAGGTAAAAACTCTAGCTAACGCATAATATTTTTTTAAAAAAAATAACAAATTTTTTTTAATATTATGTGCTATTTATAGCACGTGCGATATATATAAAAAATATAGCTAATATTAGTTAATTTAACACTAGCTTTTTTTTTTTTAGCTGCAGCTTATCCGTACGAAAAAAACAAATTAAAAAATAAAAAAACGTACAAATTATATTGTTTTTTTATAATATATTGTTTTAAGTATATATGTAAAATAAAAAAGAAAATAATTGTTTATGCTATTATAACTGCTTTTTTTTTCGTTTTTGTTTGCTATTGTGCGTAAATAAACAGGTGTATTTGCGCACGCGCGCAATTAATTGCACTTTTTGTTAAAAAAATATGTTGCCGTTTGCGCAATTCCCATTTTTTATATATATTTTTTTTACCTCAGGCTTTTTTTTTTTTTTTTTTTTTTTTTTTTTTAGCGTATATATACACATATATATATATACGCATATATATATATATACATTTTTATGCGTATGCTTAGTTATTTTTTGTGCGATATATATTAATTAATTTTAGCTGTTATATTATTATTATTGCCGCTATTATTATTGCTGCAGCTATAGTAGCAATAATAATAACAACAATAATAATATTAGTAGCAGTAATAATAGCAATAATAATAGCAGCAATATTATTATTATTATATATAAATTATTTGTTAATTTGTATAAATTTATTTGTTAACGTTTTGTAATATAGTTGCTTTTGTTGTTTTTGCCGGCTTTGCTGGTTATGTTGTCCGTGCTGCCGGACCGGGTTATTTATAGTTAACTTTGCCGACAAATTAGCTTAATAACTGTCGGTTAATATAATTGCTTTGCATCAATATATGTTTGCACGTTTTTTAAGGTTATTTATACGTATACTAACTGTTATTTTTAGCGTAAAAAAGTAAATATAGCTGCGTTATTAAGCGTAAATATTAACATTTGCATTTGTGCGAATAATAATATTTGCAAAATAATTGCGCGAATTATCCGGCGTAAAAGTTATTTTTGCGCTATTTTTGTTTAAAGCCGCGGCTAAAATTGCTTATTTTGCGCTAACAAGTGTAGCTTTAAGCATAAAAACAGTGCGTTATTTCGGCAATATTATTAGCTTTTAGGTGTTTAATAAAAAGCATGCAAATTGTGCATATAAACATCGCACAGCAATTAGTGCATACATTGTTAATAAATAGCTAGCAAAAAAAAAATTTCAAGTTTTATATGTTCGTAAAAAAAAAAAAAAAAAAAAAAAAAAAAAAAAAAAAGGTTTAATACATTTTATTTTTATTTTTGCTTTTTATAATATATTTTTGCATTTGTTTTTTTTTTTTTTTATATATATAATATATAATTTTATAAATGCAATATAATTTATAATAATAAAAAATAATTATTATTTTATATATATTTTTTATTTTTTTTTGTTTTATTACGCACGATATTGCTAAATGCAATTTATAAATATTTTTACTCGTACGTTTAGCTTATTTGTTAATATTAAAGTTTTTAAAGCTATATTTAAAATATATTTAATAAATATATCGGTTAAATTATTTTTTCCGTTAATTTATTATATTTTAAAATTTTATTTTTTTTCGTACGATTTTTGCAGTAATATAATATTTATTATAAATTGTTTTTTTTAAATAATATTTAGCTTAATTAAGCAGTTATATAGCAATTTTAAGTTTAAATATAATATAGCTAAAATAAATAGCATGTTTAGTATAGTTATAATTTTTTAAATAATTGTGCATAAACTATCGTACTATTAAAGCCGTTAACTATACTATATAATTTGCTAGCTAATATATTTTAAATAATTTATTTATATTTGCTAAAGTTTTAATATATAATATTACTTTTAATTTTAAAGCTTATGCTTAGTTTTATACGGTGCTTAATTGCTAATACGATAATAAATTTTAATTGCAAGCTTATATTTGCGTTGTTAGCAAATAAACTATTTATAAAAATAAACAATTTTGCATATTAAAAGTTTAAAAATATAAAAGTTAAACTTTTGTTTAAATTGTTTATTTGCTATTTAATTTTTTAGTTTAATATTTATATATTATTTGCTGTAAAATTAATAATTTGTATTGCTGCTAATAAATTATACGCAGCTTTTAGCTAGCAAATATTATTAATATATATTTCCCGTGCGCGTTAAAAAATATATTGTTGTGCAAAATTAGTCGTATATATATTAATTTTAGCTAGCTAATTAATTTGTTTTTTTTATGTTAAAATAATATTTTCGTTAAATAATAAAATAATTTGGCTACCGTTAAACTTAATTAAATAGTTAACCTGTAAAATTTTTTTTAGCTTTGCATAAAAGCCAGCTTTTTAAAGTTTACTTTTTTTTTTGCTAAAGAATTTGCTGTAACAAAACTAAAAATATCGTTTGTTTATAACCTAGTAATGCTAAAGTTTTTTTGTTTGCCGTATAAAATAAAAAAACATAAATTATACGTTAAAACAATTATTTTTAGTTTTTCGCAATAATATTAATAGTATATTTTAAACTAATAAAGTTTTAATTTCGCTAAATTATATAATAGCTATATAATTTATAAAATAGTATTATTAAAATATTTTAGCCTTAGTTTTAAAAATAATTGTACGAAAATTTTTTTAGCTAATTTATTTTTAAATTATATATATATTTAAGTTATATTTTTTAATTTTTTTTTATTTTAAAATATTGCATAAATAAAAGCTTTAATGCTAAAATAAACCGCTAGCTTATTTGTTAAATTATTAGTAACTAAATAAACATTATTTTTTTTTAGTGTTATTATAATTTTATATAATTAGCTTTAATTTTTTGTATAGCTTAATTATTTTGCTTTTAATTTTTATTTGAAACAAAATTTAAAAATATAAATGCTATTATGCTTTGCTAAATTATATTTCACAAATTAAAATATTTTTCGTACGACAAAATTATTAATTTTAATAGCATTTAACTTTTTAAAAAATGCTTTAAACGTATTAATAATGCTATTTTTACATAGTTTAACAGCTAAAATATAGCTTTACTTTTTTTTAGCAGTTAAAAACTAGTAACTTAAATATTGTATAAAAGTATTATAAAATGCTGCAGCTTTGCGAAAGCTTTTTTTTTTTTTCGCACGGTTAAAAATTAAGCAAATTATATGTTATTTAGCATTTCACTAGTATTTTCCTTTATAATGTTTTTTTACGCGCAATAATATAGCTTAATTTGCGTATATTTAAATTAAATAAAACTATTAATTAAATCGATAATAATATTTAACTTTTTAATAAACTAAATTTTGTATAATTTATTTTATTTTTTTATTTTTTTGCTATATTAACACTTTATTTCGAAGTAGCAAAAATAAAATGTTATACGTAATAAAGCTGTTATATTAATTTATTGCGCAATTAATTTTAACTTTAGCTTTTTTTTTATAACATTTTTATAGCTTTTTTAATTATTTTTGCTTGTTGTATAATATTTAGCAAAAAAAATAAATCCTGGTTAATTTTAAGGTATGCTTTAAATACCAAAAATATAAAAATTAATCCGTTTAAGCCTGCAATATTATTTAATATTTTTATTGCCATTTGCAAAATTAACTTTTATTTCGTGCAATTACTAAGTTTTGCTTTTAAAATATCGTATATACAGCATAACAGTTTATAAACTTTTTTTATTTTGCTAACAGCTTAGTGTGCTTTTACCGGTATTATATAATATTAAATGTTTATTATTTTAGCCTAGTTTTTAAACTTTTTAAATATAAAGTTTATACTTAAGTCGTATATAATATAGTTAAAAAAGCTTTAGTAAATATTAATTTAATATTTATATAATATTTTTTAAATATTTTGTACGCTTATAAATTTTAAAAATATTGCTGCTTAAAAAAATATAATTATATTAATTATATATAATACTTGTTTATTGTTTATTTATATAGCATTAATAATTATTTCGTAATTAAAATTATAATTATTTTTAATTAAAAATTTAAACTTTTTAAATGCTTAGTTATATATTTAGCAATAATAGCAAAACTTTTAAATTTTTTTTAAAATTATATAATTAGTTTTATGCTTTGCATAACTTAGCATAATATAAAACTTTTCTATATATAAATATTTAAACCGTCGATATAACCGGCATAATTTTGTTTTAATAAAATAAATTCCAGTTTTATATAATTTTATATTAAAAAGTAAATGTTTTTATTTGCGCACAATTGGTATAGTTCGGCTATTTTTGCATATAATAACGTTTTTAATATTATTATAATATATTTAAACTTGGTTTATATTTTTTAGCAAAAACAAAAATAGTGTAAAACTTTTTAATATATAATAAGTTATTATTTTTAATAAGTTGTTTATCCGTATAGTGTTAATAAATATAATAATATTATTGCTACCGAAATAAATATGCGTAATTCCAAAGTTTTAATTGATTTTTGTGCGAAAATATATTTTAAAATATATTTTTAATTGCGCTTTGCTTATTATTAAATAGTTTAAAACGCTAGTGTTTTATAGTTTTTTTTGATATTTTATATAGTATTAATCGCTTAATATAAACTAGTTTAAAAAAACATTTGTTTTATATTTTTAAATGTTTTCCTTAGTTATACGGTAAATAAATATATTGTTTATAAAAAATTAGGTAAACTGTTTGCTAAGCTTTTCGTTTATATTATTTTAGCTGTTGTTTGTTTTAAAATATTTTTTATATTTTGTTAAATATATAAAAAACTTGTTTGGTGTTAATAATATATTATAAATTATTTTGTGCGAATTAAAATATTGGTTTTTTGCATATGCCCGTTTTTAAAATATATATTTGCTTAACTAACATTTTTTTTTTCGACATATAAAACATTTTTTATTTATGCAAATATTGTTTTTATTAATTTTTTAAGTTTAAAAATTGCTTTAATATATATTTAGTTAACTTAAATATTATGCAAAAAGTTTTAGTTTAAATAATTTTTTTGTATAATTGTTTTAATTATATTTTTAGTTTATAAAATAAACATTATAGTTATTTTAAAAATAATATTTTGTTAAAATATTTGCTATAACTTTAAGGCATATTTTTAAATTAGCAAAAAAAATTTTGCATAAAAGCTTTTGCAAAATTAACGCTATATTAAATTTAAAAATTTTACGATATGCTTTTATAACTATTATATTAAGCTGGATTTTTTTTTAATAGCTAGCACTTAGCGTATATTAAGCTTTTACAAGCTTATTAATTATAAGCTTTAATATTTTATGCGGTATTAAATCCGGGTTTTTTTTTTATTTATGCGAAAATAATAGTAATTTAATCGGCTTAATAATAATTATAATTAATATTAATGTTAAAATAAATATTTAACGTGCGATAAATTTTATACTATATTTTGTTTAAACCGATATAATATATATAATAATTTTTTGCACAACTTTAAAAAATTGTAAAAAAAACAGCATAGTATTAGCTTTTTAAAATTTCGAGCTTTTAGCAAATATTTATAAATAAGCATGCTTTGTCATATAATAAATCGTACGGTTTTCCAAAATAATTGCATTTTTGTTTTTAGGTTTTTTAAAAAAGCGCGTATTTTTCCGGTAAAATAATTCCGTTGCGTATATTTTTTGCTAGAAATAAATTTAATATAAAGTTGCTAGCAGCTAGTTTTAATATTATACGTATAAAAGCTTATTTTTTTAATGTTTAAAAAAAATAATAAAAAACAGTATATTTATATATTGGTTAAAAGTTTAGTTTATATTTTGCTTTTGTTTAAAAGTATAGCTATTTAAGTATATTTTTCTATTTAATAAACTGTTATACGTAGCTTTATATATATAGGTTTTAAGCGTATAAAATATTCCAGATTTAAAAAAAGCGTTTTAGTATAAATAAAAATCGCAAGGTTTCCGACCGTACGTTAAATTAAAAATTAAATAATTTATTAAACTGGTCGTTTAATTGCTTTATAGCTAAAAAAGTTTTATTAAAAATATTTTATAGTTATTAGCTAAATGTAAAAAATGCAAACTTTTTTTTCCGTATAAAAAAAATATTTATTGCTAATAATTTTTTTAATTTTTATAAATTTAGCTTAATTTTGCTTTATAAAATTTATACAAGGTGTAATATTTTTAAATTATCGCTTTATTTTAGTTATACATTTTATTTTGCTAACGCTTAAAATAAGTTTTTGCTAAATAGTTATTTGATTTATTTAAAATATTTATTTATTTATTTGTAAAAGTTTTTTTTAAATATTTAAAAAGTATTTTTAAATATATAGTTTAGCTTTTTATATAATTAAGTTTGTTAAAAAATTTATATGTTTAGCTATTTTATGCTTATATAAAACAAATTTAAATTGTTATTTATAAAATTTAGGTTAATTATTTTTTGTGCGGTAGTTAAGGTAACTTTTTATTTTTCGGCAAATTTGTCGTATATATTTTTAATATATTTATTTTTATTAAAGTTTTTTTAGCTAAGTAATATTTATTTTTTTCGTGCGGTATACTTTAAAGCGTAAAAAATATTTAAATTGTTTAATTTATGCGATATTTTTTTTAGTTAGCTTTATTTATTTGTTTCGTTTAGCTTTTAGTTTAGCAAATAAAGTTTAATATAATATAAAGTGCACATTATTGCTAAACTTGTCGTGCGGAACAAAACAAAGTTTTAGTTAGCTTTATTTATACGGTAATTAATTTAATAATTTTTTTAGCTTTTTATAACTAAGCTTAAAAACTATTTAAAAAAAATAAAAATGCGATATAAAAAGTTTGTTTAACCGTAGCATAACTTATATAAAAAAGTTAAACTTGCTTAAGCTTTATTTTTACGTTAGCTAATTTATAATATATTTTGCAACTATTAATTAGTGTTAAATAAACTTGGTATAATCGTACGTATAAAATAAAATAAAATAAATTTATTTTATATTTATTTATATTTATTTATTTATTTTAAAAATAAAAAAAGCTTTATGCGCAGCAAAGTTTTTACTTAAGTAAAAACTTTAGCTAGCGCATAATATTTCCCTAAAAAAAATAACAAATCCCCTTTAATGTTACGTGCCATTTATAGCATATATAATGCACGTAAAAAATATAACTAACACCAGTTAATTTAACACTTATAATATTATATATATTGCAGCTATAAATATAAAAAATTAGTTTAATCGCAAATATTTGCTGCAATTTTTTAACGTTAAAAATTGCGTTTTACTCCGCTTTTATAAAAGCTATATTATTTTTAAAGCTGCAACAATCGGCAAAAAATTAAAACAGCAATATATTAAATTATTTTATATTTTTAAACAGGTTAAACAATTTACTTATAAACTAAAATTTTTTTTTTCGTAAAAAATTTATAATGTTATATTTTTTAATTATTTTAAACCGGTAATTTTTAATGTTTTTAAAAAATATTTTTTATATGCCGAACTAATTTTAATTTAAAATTACAAAAAAAATATTTTATTTTATAAATAAATAAAAACAAAATAAAATAATTAATTAATTAAATATAAAAAATTAAAACTAAAATATTAAAAATAGCTAATTACGCTTTAGCTTAAACAAAAAGCTTAAAAATTAATCAAAAAATATAAATCAAAAAAATATAAAAAATTATTTAAAAAAATAGCTATAAATTATCTAGGAAAATTGCTATTTGTTGGCTGTTCTCCGATAAAAGCATCGTCTTTTTCTTGGGGGGCAGATTGTCAGGCGCGCTAGGGTCGGCAGACCCACTATAGTGTATATAATATGTAAAACAGTGTCCAGGTACACTAACCTACCTACTTTTACATCAATCCATACACATACATTGCAGACAGCCAACACTCGGTGTAGATTGATCTGCCAGGGTAATCTGCAAAGTCAGCATTCCGGATATTTGTTACTAGATTAGGAACTACACGTGCTTTTGGCCTAGTTGTTGCGAGATCTCATTCCCACGTACATGTGTATGCGTTATCGCGGAACCTCCCAGCAAAGATACTAACTAAGCAACATCACTCCTAGCATCCTACCAATACTCATTCACTCTTAACTGATGCCATTCTTGACGTGATGCTCTTGCTTCGACCAAACGAGTTTAACTAACGGCATTTAATTCCTGGCATCGCGATTGCGTAACGATCTACAGGGCTATGGGAATAACCTAACTGAATAAATGCTGACGGTTTCCTGCGAACTCTTGGCTTGCATTCCCACCCTTACCTAGTATAAGTATATATCTGCGCGGATGGTGATGGTATCATCGTCCCGGATAGCAGCGCCAAGCCATGGCGTTATTTTCATTTGTATGGTGTTTTCTGGCTGATCGCTATGCAGCTCCCCGCACGAAAGCGTTCGCGTTTTGGGGTACACTATGACGCGACATGGCGCCTGTAGGAAAAAGCGTCTCCAGGGCGTGGGAATCGTTGGAGTTATGACTAATGTGTCGTAGTCACGCACGCCATGGTCTTTCATTTGGGGAAGCTCGCTTGCCTCTTTTGTCAAGGGGGCTTGTTGACGGTCGGATAGTAGCACTGAGTAGAGTGTTATGGAAGAGGGGGAGGAGGAATACAAAAGCGCGCGATGCCCGGTAGCTTTTGGCTTGGCCCCTGGTTGATCGTGTCCTCGCGCGCCTTTCGCATCGTCATTTTCCAGCTCTCTTTCACGATGAAGCTCCTACAGGTCTCGTCCGCTCTCCTGGCGGCCAGCTACACAAGCGCTACGGCTATCGAACGTCGTCAAAGCAGTGGCGGGTTCGGCGATGGCGAGCCTGAGGATGGCAATGGCAAAGGAGCTCCGATTCTTGGTAAGGCCCTTCCAATTAGTTTCCAACTCCGAAGGAAGAGTCCAGGGCTGATAACTTTGCGCACACAGGCGGTACGAACCACCAGATTGATCTCCAGAACCCTGACAACCTGGGCCAGCAGAGCACAGACAATGGCGTGGTCCCCAACCTCAAGTGGAGTTTCTCTGACTCCAAGACGAGAATCCTGAACGGTGGCTGGGTGCGCGAGTCCGTGATTACCGATTTGCCTAGCAGTCACGACATTGCGGGAGCGCAGCAGCATTTAACCAAGGGCTCGATTCGCGAGCTTCACTGGCATCGTGTTGTACGTTAATTCCACCGTTTAACCGTCCGGTCACTTAGCCCAATCCTTGCGCTAACCGTCAGATGGCGATAGGCTGAATGGGGCTATCTGTACTCGGGCTCGCTTATTGTTACAGCAGTCAACCAGGACGGGCAGTTCGAACTAGCTCAAATCAACGAGGGTGATGTCTGGTATTTTCCCAAGGGTATCGCACATACAGTACAGGGTCTCGAAGACGAGAATGAGTTCCTGCTCATATTTGACGATGGAAACTTCGATGCTGTCGGGTAAGTTTCTATTCTCTTTTCTTACAGATTCGACCTTCGTGTAATGATCACGCTAACACCCCCTGTTCCTAAATCCAGCACTACCTTCAATGTAGACGATTGGATCACGCACACTCCCAAGTCCGTCTTGGCCAAGAACTTTGGCCTCCCAGAGTCCGTGTTCGGCAACGTGCCCTCCCCTAATCCCTACATTCTCAACGCAACTCTCGACCCGCAGAACGTGACGGGCGGCAATGGTCAGCTCCAGGGAAATGCGTCGTTCGCATACTTTTCTAAAGACCATCCCCTCACGGATGTGCCCGGTGGAGGCGGCACCCTGAGGATCATCGATAGCACAACATTCCCTGTTGCTACGACCATTGCTGCTTCCGTCGTCACGCTCTCGCCGGGTGCTCTGCGAGAGCTGCACTGGCATCCTAATGTAGGCAGTCGCACACTTCCCCTGGACATATTTTACAGGAATTGGTTATGACTAATGTATGTTGTTTTCACGTGATAGGCTGAGGAGTGGCTGTACTTCCACAAGGGCGAAGGACGCGCGACTGTCTTCATCGGCAACTCCGCGGCGCGAACATTCGATTTCCGGGCCGGCGACACGGGTGTATTCCCCACCAACAGCGGTATGTAGGCCATATTCATAGATACAAGCTCACCTACAGAGAGGGACCGAGAAAGCTGACTAAAAGCTTTTGTATTACAGGTCATTACATTGAGAACACATCTAAGACCGATGACCTCGTCTGGATAGAGATCTACAAGAGTGATCGCGTCGAAGACATCTCACTTACGCAGTGGCTCGCGCTCACGCCTGCCGATATCGTCGCTAACACCCTTAAGATACCCCTCGACATCGCGCAGAACCTAGTAAAGGAGAAGCAGCTTTTAATCAAGGATCGATAGAGTTTCGGTAATCAGTCCGTCATCAGCCGAATCCGCGATTTAGATCATGGCTTTGAAGATGTTGCTTCATATAACTGTGACATTTCGAGTTATATCACGAAGCCCCTAGTTACTTCTTCAGCTCTTTACGGCCGGCCCTACTCGTCGGCTTAAAGTAATATTTAATAGCAAACTTTATCTTTCATCTCGTTCACAATGTGTTGTACGTGAATGATTTGACGATAGCTTGTTTTACGGTCCCGCAATCTAGTCATACGCGAATCCGGGGATTTAAAACCTCCATTTTTCAAGGGCCCAAAAATTCCATGTATATAGTCACAGTATTTCCCGCCAAGGTATTTCCGAACCTTCCCGCAACAACATGTGTATTCCATCTACCAAAATTGCAAGTTCCTGGGACTCCGTGAAACTTAGCTGAAACGAGAATGATCCCTGTCATCCACGTTTACCACGTGATGTTTTCCCCAGCTTCGAGGCCGAAAATGTCGAAAATGGGAAGGGGAAAGTTCATATCGGCCCAATCGAGATTCATAGCGTCCTGTAGTTGTAGCCCATTTGTTTCTCCCAATGTGTCATTGTTCATCATACCTTGCGCAGTGGCGGAAGAGCCCGCCATGGCGGTATTTGTTGCACCCGATTCCTTGTTTCCATTGTTTCCGTTATCCGTTTGTCGAGTCACCTTTTGATCGAGAAGCTGCGTCAGGTGCGCCACAGTGTCCCAGACGATAGAAGCACCTAACCGATTGGTATTAGCCAATCCACCGATTGGCGAGGATATGTATGGGCACTCATCCGAGCTTGCATAACAGAGTATATGTTGGATGGCGTCAACGCCAGTCGTCATGTCTTTATGGTGCGGGAAAAGTCGATATATCCTACAGACTTCATTGAGTCCTTCAACGGAAGCCTCTCGACTGGATCCCGGCCGCATGTAAGACGTACGAAAGATGAAAACGGCCGCGAAGAACATGACTTCGAAATAGAACCTCGGATAACACGTTGGCATTATTATATGTGCTGACTGTCCCTCGGGGACCAAAGCTTCGCTTATCATTCTCTTCATATCGTTGATTATATGCCATGAAGATTCCGATCCCTGTATGATTAAAGTCTGTATCTTGGTGAAATGCGGTGGAGACGCCTCCTCATTCTCTACCAACATTCTCATAAGAGCCGTTGCATTGAGATTCAGTTTTGCATAATGTAGCAGCACATCGACATCGGTGCTCCATTCGTCTGAATACGTCTGTCTGATCGTATCAAGCGAGCGATCGAAAGTTTCCACGAGGGACAGCTGCGCGGAAGAGCCGTCTATTTCTTCTAATACGAGGCTGTAATTGCAGATGATCTCATGTATCGCGAACTTTGGCCTGGCGGCAGGTAATAGGTGATCTTTCATCTCATCGACGGCCTTGCGACTTTGCTTCAGATAGGGCCGGGACGACAGCGGAGGCAACATGCCGAGGAATGTAGCTTCTCTTCAGAATTATTTAGTATTCGATTAAAAATCTAAAACACGTGGCTGTGGTCATACTGTGTACTTATCTCAAGACATGCTAACCATGTCAACCTCCGTGTCTGTATGGAGATCTTCTCGGGCCGTCGTTCATGCCCAGGCGTATATGATCGTGCCTCGATGGAAGCTGAGGGTGCAGCTTTGTTCAAGTCCAATCGCATACAAGCGTTGACTGCGAGACCGATATAATTCCATGTCGGATTCGACGCTTCTACTCGTCTCGGTATCGGCCAAAGACATAGAAGAAGAAGCGCATGAATCTCATGGATTGACTGGATGGCGGTGTTTGAGAATGGCCTTAAAAGCTCTTCGTGAGGTAAAAGTAGTTTTTCGTATAAATCGCCATGCTTTACGTGGTAATGAGAAGCAAGCAAGATAATGGTCCAGAATAGCAGTGGTGATGCTATATAAAAGTGTGCCAGCGAATCAATCGGCTGAATGAAATGGGCGTGAGCATGGTATTGGTATCCGAAACTACATCATAATTAGTAGTTAAGAGATTGGAGCGGGGAAGGGATTGAGTATACTGTTGAATTAACTCAATTATCGTAGTTGCGGGAACGGTGAAGTTCCCAATGCAAAAGTCGGGAAGTGATTCTGTTACATTTGTAAACAGGAACGGGAAACGGACCGGCGAGAGCGGAACCGATTCCAGTGATTGAGTTTCTATCGGCGACCGTTCGAGCTCAGAGCACTCCTGAGACGTCCGCAGCTGGTGAAGCTCGTTCGTTAGGCTAGCGGTAAGCCTAGCCCCATGATGACAGTGTGAGCCGCGTCCTGCAAGGGATTAGTGGATGTACAAGTCCAGACTCACTTTCGCGTAAGTATCCTTTTGAAATTCTTGTCAAATCGGCAGTCGAGATGGCTTTTGATACACCTTGTGCAGGGCGTGTTTCGTGGCTTCTTGCGGGCGTCACAGGCTACTTTGGCCTGCCTACAAGAAGTGCAAGATTTTGGAGTCCCAGCCATAGTACATGATTAGACAAAACTGTACGTGAGAAACGTCGCAGGTAACTGCAGTAAGAACCTTACGTAGGCCAAACCGGAATCCAGCTACAATTACTTGGGCAGTGAGAGCTAGTCTAAGTAAGTATAGATAAGGCCAATCAACGCAGGGGCTGGCGAGCGGACGGTCGGGGGCTACAGCAAGGCGTAAGTATTGATAGATCCCGTCATCCCGCTCTAAGATTAGTTTAACAGCAGGCTTCTGGATTTCTTGGCAACGTCTAAGATCTCCGCATAACCACTCCAAGATTGTAGCAGCCAATCAATTAAGTTGGAGAAGCCTAGAGAATAATGACGTCTACTGTGTATTGAAACAACATGTACATTTACTGCTGTCAGTATGCATGGTATTTTATCAGGGATGTTATGGGCTGATATTCAGAGTTTAGGTACTGTAGGATACCGGTAGATCTATCAGGATCTGCTTGTACCACAGATCTGTAAGCGGCAGGACAAGCTCTTGTTATGGAAGTTCTATCGTGACAACCAAGTGTTCTTAATGAAATATCACATGGCATACATCGCGCAGGAAGTCAAGATCTGAAACCACAACATTGATTATCGAGCAAGACCAGTGTATAAGCTTCCAACGTGGGCATTCGGATTGTTGTTGAGATCCGATTATTCCGAAACGCCGTCACCTGCATGTACGCTAGTACATACATGTGGTGGGATATCCTTGTACAGGCCGGCATTAAACAATAGTATTGCAAGGGTATCTCCGAAAATACTCGTGAAAGCTCCGGCCGGCATCTTGGATTCCGACAGAACCTCCACAAACTTATGCATGATGGGTACCTTTGTACCCATCATGACATCCCGAGTTATTCTTTTGGTAAACGACGGATGAGAACAGTTTTAGTATGCACCTCAGGCATAACTCTTTGAATCTTCTTAACTTGAGTAGGTACTCCAAAAAAGATGGATGGATAAAAAATGCGCTAAATACACGTGTGTAATAGTACATAAAAACGTTCGTTTTGGTAATAGGTGATATCCGTTATAAGGTGAGAGCAACAGAAGTGATGTAAGAAGTCACACAGCGGTGGGGGAAACGAAGTAGAGGTGGTTAAATATAAAGTCGGATGTTATAACCTGAAGAGCTAACGGATAGGAATACGACCGGGCTATTGGGACAGTCCAGGTTGGCCCCCACTGCTCTCTGCTTTTGCACTAGGAGTGAATCACAGCATTGCAGAGTTTTGTCAGATTTTCAGTGGTAGTGTGATCTCGTCGCTGTATTGTCCCTGGCTCTCTGTTCTATTTTGAGGCATTTTCTCTAGTTACAGCTTTTCTAGGTGTTGGTGTGTACGCCACACTGACCTAGCCACACCATGTACGCCACTCTGCTTAGGTAATATGGTGATCTTGTCACTTAGGTCTCACAGGCTCCTTTTAGGTCGCCCATAAAAAGCACCAAATCCAACACACCCCTTTAGGTGAAGTTACTCTAGTAAGTTAACCTAAACATAGCGTAAGTGTTTCTAGGGCGCTTTGCACGCGCGTGTGTAGGTAGCACATTAGTATTGTTGTGGTGCGCTAAAAACAATGGCGATCTGTATGCATGTGTGTATAAAGTGCGTAAGTAGTGTTTGTAGCTTGTTGCTATGCAACTTGGTAAATGTGCTTTGCAGTAGCAAACATAAATTTATACAAACATATATAAAAAGCTCGTTTGTTTTTTGCTTTTTAGTTTTAACAAAATCGTTTTCGTAAGTGTTTGGAAATCTGCCTAAGTGTACGCGCTTTCGCGGGGTGCGCGGAAAAAAATCAATATTAATATATTAGTAGTTAAAATTATACAAACAATTATTTTCGGTATAATAACTTAGCTGTGCAAAGTTTTTCGTGCTTGGTTGCAAAAATTGCTAACTTGAAATAGCACGCTTAAATTATATATGTTGCTGCTGCCATTATGTCGCGCGCGCTTTTTTTGTAAATATTGCTTACAAAAGCTTATAGCATAATATTAACACGTTTGCTAGCTTGTTCGACTTGTTTTCCGGAAACAAAAATATTTCGGCCTGCTTGCTGCTACGCCCGCGCTTGCGCCCGATCGTAGTAAAGCTTTTTGGCCGCTTTTTGCTCGCTCGCGCTGCTGCTGCTCGCGTTTTTGCTGCTTTTATTACGCTTTCGCGTAAAGCGCGCTTTGGCGCTGCTGCTACTAGTGCTACGCTTTTGCTAAGTGGTTTTTTTGCTAGGTTTGCCTAGCATTTTTACTACTGCTTTTGAGCAAGTGATTATTGTATCGCTTGTCTTGCTGCCGGTGCTTCCGCTGCGCGCTGCCGCTGCTATTGCTGCTTTCGCCGCTGCTTTGTTTTTGGCTTTTGCTTTGGCAGGTAGCCCGCGTGCTCACTTTTGCTGCCGCAGCCGACCGGCTTTTTTAAAAGTTTAAAAAAAAACGCTTTATCTGCGCTGCATGCGTAGCGCTTTTTAAGGCCGCTTTACCAGCAAATATTTCGAAACTGTAAAAAGTAAAAACTGCTGTTGGCGGTATGCTTTAAAGCATTTTTGTAAGCTTTTATAAGTTTATTTATTTACTATAATTGCATTGCGTATTAGCTAGCTAACAAATAATAAGCCTGCTGATGTTTGCTGTGCCGCTTGCGCTTTGCGCGACGCTTTTGTTGCTGGTACGCCTCAGGCGCATATTTAAGCACTGCAAACTACGGTTTGCATGCTTTTAAACTTAGCTGAGGTAAAAAAAAAAAAAAAAAAAAAAAGTAAGTTTTGGCTACTTAGTTAACAAGCTTATAGCTTTTTAAGGTAGTTATTTTGTAGCTTTTCGAGGTAGTTAGTTAGTAGCTTTTTAAGGTAATTAATTTAGTGGTTTTTTTTTAGTTTAAATAGCTTTTAAGCAATTAAAAAGTTTTTTGTTTTTGCTTTTTACAGTTTTTATGTTAAGCTTATAATTTATAACTTATAACTTATTTTTTAACTTTTATATTTTAAATATTTATTTAAAAAACTTTCCGCTAATTAGCTTGCTTTTAAGCTTATTAAAAAGAAAAAATAAGCTTAAAGCTGTTTTATTATTTTTTGGCGGCTTAGTTAACTTAAGCTAGTTAAAAATATATTTTACTTTTGCGCTAATAAAGCTTTTGTTAACTTGTTAGCGATTATATTGTTAATAGGTATATATTTTACTAAAATGGTTTTATTTTCAACATTTTAGCGTAGCTAGTGGTTATAAATATCGATATAACGTAGTTTAGTGCGTAGCAAAGCTATTTTTTTAGTAATTAAGCCTATAGTTTGCTAGTTATCGCATAATATTTAAATATGCTAATTTTTTAATGTAACTTTTAGCTCGTTAATAAGTTGGTTTATATATATAGCTTTTTTAGCTGCTTGTGCTAAAGCAAAAAGCTTAGCTTTAGTAGTAAAAATAGTAACTATATTTTGTTTGTTTAATTGCTATTTAATAACCTTTTTAAAAAGTTTTATAATATAAGTTTAAAAGCTTTTTTTATTTAGCGTATTATCTGCAAAAAAAATATTGCTAGCTATTACAAAATTATCCTTATTTTTAAATTGCAGTGTATATTCCTAAATAAGTAATAAGTAGGTAAAAAGCCTGTTAGCCGCTTTATAGTGCTCGGGAAAAAAGTTATAGTTAAATCGGGCTAATTTTAAAGCTTCGAACGCTATATCTAAGCAAGTAATTACTGCAGCATATAAAATAAAGCCGGTTTTTTGCTAGTACTAGTAAATGTTTTTTGGTAACGCTTTTTTTTTATACGGGAAAAGCTTTCCCGTTTGCATTAGCGTGCTTGCATAAATAATAAAAGTAGTATCTCGTATTTTAGCGATTTTTTTAATATATAAGGCTTAAAAAAGCTATAATAGCCGTTTAGCTCGATCTTAAATCATTTTTACCTCTAAAAACTACTGTAAATTATTTTTACCGGTTAAATTATATTGTTATTTTAGGCTAACGATTACTTTATCGGCTATTTTCTAGCTTTTTTTATCGTAAGCTAATATAATATCGTTAACGTATATAAATAATAGCACCCTTTAACAAAAATAACAGCAAGGTTTATAAAATATCGGTAAAAAACCCATTTTTTGTAATAATTTAAAAAGCTTTTTTTGCCACAGTAAAAGCAATTTTCGTAGCCCGTATAAAGCTTGCAATAGCTTAAAAGTAATATTCGGCTTTTAATAACCAGGTGGCATTCGCATATAAATTTTTTTGTTTAATTTAGCGTTAACAAAAGCATTTATAGCGTTATATTGCTTTAGTTTAAAGTTAAACTTAGCTGCTATAGCTATTAACGTTTTAAAAAATCTACCCGCTAAAGTGCTAGTATAAGTGTTTTTTTTGCCGTTGTTAAGCTGTTAATCTCTTTATACCACTAGCCAAGCTTTACTTTTATTATAGTACCCATGCTTATTAAATTTGTATACGTAAACCTATATACAATCTAAAGTAAGCTTTTTTTATAACAAGCTTTTAAATAACTTTTCCCAAGTTTTTATTTCTTTATAGCTTTATAAATAAGTACGTTTAACCTTTTAAAAATAATTTCCCAATAAGTAAGTTTTAAGCTCGCGGTGCCACTTTAGCAGTAATAATAAGTCTCGCCTATATATTCTTTTTTTTTTTAAAAAAATTTAAGTAAATAAGCTTTTAAATACTTATTGATATGTTTAGGGGCCTTTTTTTTTTAACGTATATGTTTGTTATTTTTTCGAGCTTTTAAGTGCTTATTAGCTAGTTTAAAAGCCTTTTTTTTTTTACTAACAAAGTGTTTAAAATTTAATAGCCGTATTTTGCTGTTATGGTTATTTTCTCGAGCTTTTAAGTGCTTATTAGCTAGCTTAAAAACCTTTTTTTTTTTACTAACAAAGTGTTTAGAATTTAATAGCTATATTTTGCTATTATAGTTTGCCGTTTTATTGTTATCAAGATTTAATAGCTGTAATCGGTTGCAAAGTGTGTAATAAGCTTTATTAAAGGCTTTTTCTTTTTTAGCAGCAAAGCTTTCAACAAAATTTAATAGCTATAGTCGGTTGCTGTGGGATTTTTTAGGGGCTTTTAGCAGTTTATTACGCCTAGCTTTTGAAATGTTTTTTCCGTTAATTAGCATATCTCTATGTAATTTTGCCGCATTAAAGCAAGTTATTTACTTAAAAAAAAAATTTATAAATGCTAAATCAAAGTAATTTAGTACTATAAATGTAAAAAAATCGCTTTTTAAGCTTAAACTTAATAACTTTAGGCTAGCTATAGTTAAACTTAGCAGTGCTGCTTTTGGAAACTTTAGTAGCATTAGCAATTGTAGCCTAAATGTTAAGTCCGTTATCGGGTAATTGCTTTTATTAAGCTTTTCCCGGTTTTAGTCCATAAGCTTGTTGTTGCTTGAATTTTTTTTGTTTTTAGCTTTGTTAATATTTTCGGCCGCGCTTTTAGACATTATATTAAAAAGCTCGTTATTTTTTTGTTCCTAAGTTATTTTTTCATTTATTTTAGCAGCTGCTTAATAATTTATTTTGTTTAGCAGCGCTTTGTACTTTTTTTGGCTTATTTTAAGAAAATTGTCCTAAAATTTGTTTTTATTGCTACTAAAAAATTCGTTTTCGTTAAAAATAACATCTTTAGTAATAATAACTTGATTTTTTTGGGGTAGCCAGATTTAATACGTATTAGTAAACTAATAGCCTATTAAATACCCTATCCAGGCCTTTAGGTCGAGCTTTTGGCGTTTTTTTTTTCGTAATTTAGCTTTAGTAGTTATAGCAAACGCTATATAGCTATACACCCGCAAGTGTGCTATAGAGAGCTTTCGTTTATAACTAACTATACTTTGTAAATTATTAAAATATAAGTAAAATTTTTCGTAAAAAGCTTGCTACCCGTTTATTTTTTTTGGCGTACAATTATATAAATATACCGCTGTTTGTACTATTTTTAGCTATAAAAAAGTTAAAAACTTGCAGTCGTTTTTTATCGAGCTTACTCGGTATTTAATAGTAGCTTTTACTTTTTTAGCGCTACCGTTAAAATTTTATATATGCAAAAAAAAGGGCTCTATTTTAATGCCGTAAACGTAGTAAAAATAGTTAGCAAGCTTTAAAATATTTTGTTTAGTGCTCGATATTTTGTTATTACACTTTATTATTTTTACTTTAACCTTAAAATAAAAGTCGATATATTTAATGCAGTTTTTAAAAGCTTTTTAAATAGTGCTAGCATGCTTGTTATCGGCATAATAATCTTAGGTATACCTGAAATATCGGTTTATAACCAGCATAATTTTTTAAAGCTTTTTACTACCGTCGGAAAAATCGTTAAACTTGTAAAAATTAACTGCTAATTGATTTTTAGCTTTAGTAACCTTTAAGCAAGCGTTTCGTACTATATAGCGGTAAGCTTTCGATTCGCCACATGCTACATATCTAGCTGTTTAAATCTTGTCGTTAAAGCAAAAAGTAATCATTATTTTTTCGGTGTAAAAAAGTAGCCGTTTAAAAGGTTTTAGCTTTATATATCCGAGCCGCTAATGCTAGCAGTATAAGCTTGCTTTAAACCTTAATTTTTCAGTATAAAAATTTAAAAGATTTCGCTATATATAAAAAGCTCGTTCGGTAATCTTTGCAAGTAAATATTTTATAATGTATTGCCCGTATATATAGGTTAATAAATACAAAAGCTTTCCTTATTAATATTTTAGTTAATCGGACTTTAGCTTATTATTTTAATAAACCTTTAGTCGATTTAAAACTTGCAAAAACACTAGGTTTGTAGCTATATTTGGGCAGTATGCTACATTATATAACCGGTATATAATAAAGCCTTTAAGGCCTGTTGCCCTAATATCGATTTTCCTTTAGCTTCGTATAAAAAGCACACTGTTCCCAGCGAGTACTATATTTTCTAGATTAGCATTTTTTATATTTAAAAATCGTTGTTTCTAGTTAAATATATAGATACTTAACCCAAAATCTACTATAGCGCAATTTTTTAACACATAAAACTTAGCAATTTTTTTCGATATATAAAAAAAGCTCGCTATATGCGCCATAAAAGGTTTTATTAATTAATTTTTCTATTAATATTTAGCAAAAATTTTAAACTTAACTTTTTTTTTTCGGTTTTAACGTTGCGCTTTTTTTACCGCCCGTTAAACGCTTTTTTTGCTAGCTATTTTTATTTTTGCTTTTTTTTTCACTTGTATATTTACCCGCCAGGTTTTAAAACGGAGCTTTAAAAAAGCGTACCAGCAAAGCGCAACTAAATAGCGTCCATTACACACTATATAGTCGGATATATTTAGGTTAGCTTATTTGGCTTCCGTTTTAGTGTTTGCGCAAAAGCGTTTATTAAAAATATTTTAAAAGCTTTTTTTTCGCTAACAATTTTGTTAAAAAAAATTTATCCGTTTATTGTAAGCTCGTTTTTCTTAACAAGTTTGGCGTAAACGCTTTTCGTTTATATTGCTACCTAGCTCGCTTATTTTCGCTTGTTTATCCGTAAACTTTGCTATATAAAAAGCTTTTTTTTTAACAATTTTTCCGGTAAGTCGTAACATGCTTAATATAGTAAATTTTCGGCAAAGTTTGGTAGCAATTGTATAATAATCTAAAATGTTATTTATAATAGCTTAGCTATTAATATTTCGATACGAGGTAACTTACGCTGGGTGTATATGCTAAAAAGCTTTATTTAGGTCGGTAACAAACTTAAAAGCGTTTATTTTTTTTTTGTTTTTGGTGTTTTTTAAATAAGCTTTAAAAATTTTATAAAGCTACTCGTCCGACCATTTAGTAAGGTTTTTAATAGGCTTTTCAGCGGTGTTTGTTATAAATTGTTTGTATTCGTGCTTGTATTTAAACCTAAGCATTTTTTAAGCTACGGCACTAAGCTTTTTAAAATTATTGTACCACTAATTAATAGTTTAAATAGCGCGCATATAAGTAAGCTTATAATTTAAATATACAGTTTTTCGCATCCACTTAAAAAGCTCGGCAACTTTGGTTCGGTAAAAATTATAATGCTTTAAAAAAGCATCGAACTTTTGTTTAGCAGCTTAAAAAAGCACCCGGGCTGGTACGGTAAAATCGGTAACCGTAGTTTCGTCAAAGTCGATATTTAAATTCGCTAGGAAATAATTTCTAGGGGTTAGCGCTTTCGGCTTCGTAAGCAAAGGAGCTCGATTTCCGGGGGCGATATATTTTTATAGGTTTTGGCTATAAGCCGCAGCGACAAAGTTTTCCTCCCACAAAAAGAAATCGTCTGAAAATTTAAAAATAATAGCGGTTTGGTTTAACATTATAGCGATTTTATTACTTTAGTGCCTCTAGATCGCTCTAAGTAAAATATAAAAAATGATAAAACTTTTAATTGTCAGATTTTCAGTGGTAGTGTGATTTTGTCGCTGTATTGTCCCTGGCTCTCTGTTCTATCTTGAGGCATTTTTTCTAGTTACAGCTTTTCTAGGTGTTAGTATGTACGCCACACTAACCTTGCCATACCATATACGCCACTCTGCTTAGGTAATGTGGTAATCTTGTCACTTAGGCCTCACAGGCTCCTTTTAGGTCGCCTATAGAGAGCACCAAATCCAACAAGTTTTGGCGAGTTTCAAGTTACCTTACCAACTGATCGATTGAAAATTATTCACGAACTAATTTATATAACAGAAAAATGAAACTGAACTTCGCGATTTTGGGTTTTCCTCTTCTTTCACCCGTTTTTTACGCCCGAAGTACAAGCGACTATAGCGTTGTATAGCTTTGAGTCATTTTAATGCTATCTAAATGCTGGTCAGTAATTGCTATGGCTGGCAACAAATTCACAAGGTACAAAAACTACCTGGGGCTTAAAAAGTCAGCTGTTTAGAGTATACAAGCAGTGATTCTTTCGGATAAATGAAGAATTTTTTACGGCCGCTGTTTCGACGATGTTTTTTGGGTAATGAGGTAATAGCGATAATGTTGTCTTACCTGCGGCGTGTAATAGCTAGATTTGTAACTACTTTAAATATATAAAGGTTAGGGTGCAACTAGCGGCAAAAGTTCCTTTAGTCGCCAAATTTATTTTATTTTATTTATTATTATATATTTTTTTACCAAATGTTTTGGCCGGATATTAGGTTTACTGCTGGTATTAATATTTTTCTGGACGATGTTACTTTAACTATAGTGAGACATAACCGCAAATTATAAAACTAAAAATAAAAATAAAACGAATTTATAATACTAGAGAATATGCTATTAATAAATGTGGCGGGACTTCTCGGTGTATTTTTAAGTGCTAACCACAAAAAAATAAAAGAAAATAAAGGCGGGCGGCAATTATAAAATTGTTAATCCCCGCTTATTAATTATTAGGTTTAAAAACGGTTATAAATACATTGATTAAAATCCCTAGGTATTAATATGGAAAAAATAAATTGATATTTCACCTTTAAAAGCTAAAAATTTATTTTGCATTACTTTATTATTTATATAAACTTTTAACTTAGCCTATAAAATTAATGCTATATAAGTGAAACATTTTTCTTTATATTTATTATTTGTACGCAAGCTATTGTTAGTAAATTTTTAAACGTTATACCAAAATTTTTAATAACGCTAAAAATATAATTAATTTTTATAAAATATTAAAGATTTAATTGGTAATAATTATAGCGCTAAAGCTGTAGCTATTTTAATGTAAAACTTAATTATATTGTTACTTTTAGCCGTGATTTTTAAAAACATTTACACAGAAATAACTAATATTAACATTTTAATAAAAATTAATTTGCAAACTAAAAAAACAAAAATTTAATTAATTAAACTTTTTCCGAAATTTAAAATAGCTAAAAAAAAACAATACCGAAATAAAACTTTTGCTTTAAAATATATTAAACAGGTAATACGTTAAAATTAACTGCGAAAATAAAATTTGCCGCAAAATAATTATAATATTAATAACAGTGTTTAATAATTTTGTTTATTTTTTTTAAAAAAATATTTATATAAGCTATTGCAAAATAGCTTAAAAATATATTAAAATTTTCGGATAACATTTAAACATTTTAGTATATATATAATTAAAAAGCAATATTATAGCATTTTTGCAATTTGCTAGTATTTAAGCTAAAATAAAAATGTTAAAACAATTTATATTTAAATTATTATTAATATTTTATACTAAAGCAGCTAAATAAAAAGCCAAGCTTTTTATTAAATTAGCTTTTAAATTTATATTATTAGCAATTTTTAGTAAATAATTATTTGTTTGCTTAGCTAGCACGATAAACTTTTAGAAAATTTGCGAAAATATTTAAGTCTTTATAAAAATTAACGACAAAACAGCTTAACCCTGCTAAACGTTTATATATACAGCAAAAACGGCGCTACTGTAAACATTGCAGCTGTTAACTAGCGCAATATAAAACAAGCTACTCGAAAAAAAAAAAGTTAAAATAATTAAAACAATTTTAAAAGCTTACGTTATAAAATTGCTTAAAAATAAACAATATATGTAATTTTTAAAGTGTTTATATTTACAACCGACTATATTACGGGCAAACCTATAAATATTATTTATAAAATAATAACAATAAAAATAAAAATTTAAACCGAATTTATTTTAGTAAACATTTATATAGCCCGCAAAAAAATTAACCTTTAAATAAATAAAATTACTTAAATAATTTTATTTAAAAAACCAATAAAAAAGTTTTAATTTTTTTTAGCTAGCAAATTGTTATAACAAAAAAAATAAGCTTAAGTTTATTAACACGATTTTAAATACCAAAAATTTTATACAACAAAATTTTGCGCAAAAAAGCTATTATGCCGCAATTGTAGCGTATAATTAAACGCTTACAACTTAATAAACAACAAGGTGTGCACCTCACTACCGCGATACGCTAACTGTTATAGCTTATACCTAGCCGACTATAATAATTGCTTATGCAAGCCGCAAAAAATAAATAAAAAAAATTATTTTATTATTGCAAGCAAAAATTAAAGCTATTTAGCAAACAAAAGCTAAAAAATATAATAATAAATATATTGTTTTTATTGCTGCTAAAACCGAAAAAAAAATCGCTTTTATTAAAAAGCTTAAGCAATAAAGCAAAAACAATAAAAAAAAAGCTTTGCTAATTTTTTCGAAATAATTTCTAAAAAAATCAAGCTTAAAAAATATAACTTTAATAAACAACACAAAATAATAAAAAATAAAATTACTGCAGTAATATTATTTATACAGCAATTAATAATTTTAGTTTTTTTGCCACTGCTAAAAAAAATAATAAAATAAGCGGCAATAATTAAAACCGCAAAACTTATAAAATTGCTAAAGCAATTAAGCTAACAAAAAACTAAAAAATAAAAGCAAAACTTTAAAATATTTATTAAGCAATTAAGCAAATAAAATAAAAGCAATAATAATATATAACTAAAAATTATTTGCAAAAACTTTTTATATTATAAATAATATGCGTAGCAATATTAAATATATGCTATAAAGCTAATAATTACTTAATTTTTTTGCAAAAATGCTAAAATAAAAAAAATAAATATCGCTATAATTATTAAATTATAAATTAATAAAAAACAAAAAAACAACCTAAATTTATTAAAAATATAATAACTATAGCTTAGTAAATATTTAAAATATATAAAAACTTAACCGACTTAAAATAATAATGTATATTAAAATATGCAAAAATTTAACAGTTAAGCGCTAACCCTTAAGATATTATAAAAATTTAATGTAGCTTAACGTTAATAAATATAAACTTTTAGCTTTTTATAAAGCACCGAACAGAAATATAGTAATAAATTATTTTATTAAAATAAAATTACCGGAAAACTATTTAGCAATAAAAAATTTAAATGCATAATATTTTAATTAAAAGCTAGGTATTGCTAGCTTTTATAAAAAATAGCAAATATTAAACTAATTAGCTAAAGCAAGCATATATTATATAAAAACCTCGAAAAATATAATATATAAAGCGAAATATATAATAAATATTTTTTTTTAATATTTTTTTATTAAAAATTAAATAGTTAAAAAGCTAGAAATTTTTTTAAATTATAAATTATTATAAATTATATTATTATAAAAAAATTTAATTAAGTTTTTTATAAAAATTTTTAAAGTTTTTATTAAAAATAAAAAATTAAAAAAGCTATAAAACTTAACGGCTATAAAAGTAAATATATTACTAAACATAAAAAAAGCTAATATATTTAAAAAAATAAAGCTAGCAGCTAAATTATTAACAATTTTTATAATAAAATATATAAAAACAATCGGAACTAAAAAATAAAAACGTGGCAAATTAGCACCGTAGTAAAACAAAAAATATATACAAACCTAAAAAACGTTTTAGCAGTTATTTAACACCGAAAACGCTAGTATTACTAAAAAAAAAAATTGTATAACAGTATAAAAATTTAAAAAAGCGTACTAAAAAAATAAAATTGATAAAACAAAAAATAATAAAAACTTTATAAAAATAGTTAACTGGTACAAATAAAATAAAAACGTAAAAATAATATTTTTTATCGACAGTAAAAATGTTATAATAAAAGCAAAACAAAAAGTAAAATATTTTATTAATAATATACTTAAAAAATTTAACGCAAATAACAATATATTTATAATTAAAGCTTTAAAATTTTATAATTAATTTTTATTTTTATAATATATTACGGTTATTATAAAAAAAGTCTGCAAATATGCTATAAAAATAAGCTTAATAGCACCGGGTTAAAACTTAATTACCGTTAAATATTTTACTGCTATATAGCTTATTATAAAAAAATATTACTGCATTTTATTAAAAAAATGCTTTAAATAAAATATATTTTTAAAGGTTTAAAAAAGCGCTAATATTATTTTATTACTAAAAATAAAAAAAACAAATTTTTTGTTATATAAATTTTAAAAACTGATCGCTTTGCTATTATATATTAGCAAAAAATTTAAATAATTAATCGTAAAATAAATAATATAAACAGTTTTAAAAGCTGGTTTTATAAGCTTATAATATGCCGGAGCAATTTTTAAAAAATTAGCAATAAATTTAGTAGCTAGCTTAGTTTACGATATTGAGCTAGTTTTTGCTAACAAAATAATAGCTATATTAATAATATTAAATTTATAAAAAATCTTTAATATTTTACTAAAAAATAAATTATTAAGTAAAATAATAAACTAAAGTGTTATAAACTAACAAATAAATCGGATAGTTAAAAGCTAAAAACTAACTAAAAAAAAGCGCAGGCCCAAAGTAATACGCAAAGCGCAAATCACATAACGTGCTCGAAAATCTTACAAAGCTTGAAATAATAAGCACGACGAAACAAATAAGCAAAAAATATCTCGCTTTTTAAAAACAAGCAAACAAAATAAACATTTAAATATAAATAAAAAAAACGGTTTATATAATAATAATAAATTTTTTTATATATTTAATTAGTTTTTATTTTATAATTTAATTTAAATATATAGCAATTTTTTAAAATAATTGTATAAAAATATTTTTAACGATTTTAATATAATTTTTATTTAACGTTATAATAATTTTTTTAATTATTATTTAGCACAAATTTATATAAAATGCTTTAATTATATCACATTTATATAAACTTAAAATTTATTATATTTTAAATTATTATTTAATTAATATTTAAAATAACTAAAAAAATTACTATAGTTTTAACAAAACAATTAAATTTAATATTTATAATAGTATAACATTTATTTAACAAATTATAAAAAAAAATTTAACAATTAAAATATTAAAACAAACAGCTTAAAAATTAATTAATTAATATTTTTAAACCTAAGTTTTTTAAATTAATTAAGCTAAAAAAATTTAATAGTTTGCAAAATTAATTAAAAATTTTTTTAACTTAAATTAAAATATATTTGCAATATTATAAATTAAATTTTATTATAAACGCAAAAAAAATAATAATAATTACAAAATATTTTATAAATAATGCGTTAAAATAATTTTAATTTATTATAAATAATTATTTAAAAAATTTTAATAAAAATAATTGCTGTATTATAATTAACAATATTTTTAACAAATATAAAAAATTTAAAAAAATAATAAGTAATATATATAAAAACCTAAAAAAAATTAAACAAATTAAACAAAAGCTAATAATTTTAATTTAAACTAAAGCAGCATATAAATATATAATAAAATTTTGCAAATAATACGTAAAAACTAAATAAGCTAACAATAATATAATAATAACAATTTTTTTTAACAAATTTAAAACTAAAGTTTAAAATAAATTATATTAAAATAAAAAAAAAGCAATTTAAAAAAATTTATTGCAAAAGCAATTAAAATTAACAATTATTTATATAAACAATAATTTTAAAAGTTTTAATAAAACCGAAATAATTAAATATTAAACATTAAAAAAAAAATTTAACGATTAATAATAATTAAAACTTATTTAAAATTAATAAAGCTTAATATAATTATTAAAAAATAAAACTTAAGCAAAGTTAAATGTTATAATTATAATTAAAAAAAACATTACGCAAAAAACTGCAAAAAGCTTAAAAAATAATAAAAATTTAAAAAGCCTAAACAAATTTTTGCAATAATAATTGCAATATTACAAATTAACAATTAATAAACCTTAAATTAGCAACAATATATTAAAAGCATACCTAGTTGCAATACATGCAAAAAAAAAAAAAATATATTTAACACATTTAGCAATAAAGCAATTAAAATAAGCAAAACAAAATAAATGCATTTATAACATAATAAATTATAATAAATATAATAGCTACGCAAAATAAATAAACGTAAAAAAAAATAATAACTATAAAAAATTAAAATTAATTAAAAATGTTATAAAAATTAATAAAGCACTTGCAATTTTACAAAGCAAAAAATTAATTAAAAAGCTAAATTAATTTAAAAGCAACAAATGTTTAAAAAAACAAAATTACACATTTTAGCAATATAACTATTAAACCAAATAAAAATAAATAAAAAACGCTATAGCAAAATTTATACAGCAAAAATATACCTAGCGTAAAAAATCAATAAAACGCAAGCGCTAAATATAAAAAGCAAAAAACGCAAACGCAAATATTTTGAAAGCTATATTTAACTATAAAATATAAACATTTTTAAAAAATATATAAATATATAACAATATTTTTATCGTAAAAGCCGAAATAAATATTAATAAAAATTTAAGCGAAACAATATAGCTAATCGCTAAAAAATGTTACTATAATAAAACTATATAATATAAAAAGCCAGAAAAATTACAATTAAAAAACAAACAATACAAAAATATTTTTTAAATAAATTGTATAATTTATTAATGCTTAACGTATATTTAAAAAAAACTTAAACATATATAATTTTTAAAGCAAATAAATAATAACGCATTATAGCAATTTCATTATAAAAGCAATATAAAAATAATAATAATTATTTATTAAAATTAAAACAAGTTTATAATATTTAAAATAAATTTACGATAGCTAACAAAATATATATTATAAATTATAAACTAAAAATAATATTATAATAATATATACAAAATATATGCTTAAATAAAAGCTATAAAATTATAAAAACTTAAAAAACGCGCAATATAAATTAAGCAAAACTAATTTTTATTTAAAAAAAAAACAAACTGTTAAAATAAATTTTAAATTAATAATATAAATAACACTAAAATATTATAACGACAAAATTATAATTATATAATTTTCGGTATTAATTAAAGCAATTAAAGCTTAGCAACAAATAAACAAAATGCTAATATAAATAAAAACGGTTAAAAATTAAAAAACAACTAAAAATAGTTATAATAAATTAATAACTAATTTAAAAATTAAAAATGCTTTATATTATAACAGCTAATAAAAATAAATATATTAAAATTAATTTAATATATTAAAAAAATAAACTATAAACATTTATTAATATAAAAGCTTAAGCAAGCTTTATTTTTTTACAAGTTATTAAGCGGTTAAATATATTAATAAAGCTTAAAAATAATTTTTATTTATTTATAACCGTTAATAAAAGTTTAATTGTATATAATAACAAAATAGTTTTAAAAAAAACTATAGCACTTTTTTTTAATATTTTAAAACACAAAAAAAAACTTACGCTCGATATTATAAAAATATTTAAGTACAATATTATTTTAAAAATATTTTAGTTATAAAAAAGCAATTTTAAAATAAACTAAAAAACCGGCTAATTTTAATAAAATACGCTAAAAAAAATTAACTTTTAAAAAGCTTTTAATATAAGCATTAAATAATTTTATAAAGCAATATATATAAATATATATTATAATTAAAAATTTTAAACCAATATTTAATAGCAAAATATTATTAAAATATAAAAATTATAGCAATATATTTAATAAAACATATAATTATTTATTAAAGCATAAAATATAAAACTATTAAATTTTTTTTTAAAAAAAAAGCAGTATTAAAAAATTTTTTATTGCATTATATAAATTAAAAACAGCTATAAAAGCTAAATAAATATATCAAAAAAAATTTAGCGAAAAAATTTATACGGTATTTAATGTTATTAATACAATTACCAGTACTATAAATACTAAAACAACTTAAAAAAAACAGTAAGCAACAATAAAAATTTTATATAAACTATAAAAATATAAACTTTAAAACAGTTATATTTATAAATTTATTACCTAAAATTAATAATATAAAAATAAATTAACGCAAGCAAAATAATTTACAGCATTTAATTTGCTTAATATATATTATTAAACAAAAATAGCGCTAAATAACAAATAAAAACCAATATTTAAAACGCTTAAAAAATTGTTTAAATATTTAATAATATTATTTAAGCTTACTAACGCACTAGCAATATTTTAAATATAAATTACAAATGCAATACGAAAATTTATCAATATATTTGTAATAATATATTTAAATAACATATTAATATATTTAAAAACGCTTAAAAAACACCAAAAATATATAAAAAAAATATTTAAAGCATTACAAAATGCAAAATTTAAAATAAACTTTAAAAAAAGCAAATTTTATACGTAAAAAGTTAATTTTTTAAAATTTATAATAACTTTAAAAAAAATACAAATTTAAAAATCCAAAATTTTAGCAGTAAAAAATTAATTTATATTTAAATTAACAAATAATATAAAAATATTTATAAAATTTATAAATTATATCCGAAAATTTATTAAAAGCTTTAATAAATATACAAAATTTATTATAAATTTAATAAAAAAAATTTAATTTTTAAATAAAAAAGAAAAACAAAAATTTTTTAATAAAGTTAAATTTTTAATTGTAAGCAATTTAATTTTAAACTTATTTAATTTTAACAAAAATTTAAAATAAAAGTTAATAATTGTAAAACAGCAATAAATAAACAATTAAGTTAATAAAACGATAATAAAAAACTATATTTGGTAGCATTTTTTTCGAAAAATTTTTTAAAATTAGCAGCACAATATATATTGCTAAACAAAAAACTTATAGCTATTATTTAAATATGTTACGAACTAACGAGCGGGCGGCCTGTTAAAAAACTAAGGTAACCAGAGAAAACCTAATAAAAGGCACGGGGCAAACTAAAAGAAAAAGCTACAGGCATAGGTATAGTTATATAATGCGCAGCTTTATAAAGGTTATAAAGCAAAGTGCTTTAAAAGATTTATAAAGTATACAAAGTAAAGTGCTTTATAAAAAAATAAAAGCAAAATGTTTTTACTGCTTTATAAAGCAGGTAAAGCAATAAGCATTTAGGTAAAAAAAAAATAGTTTATATAATAATAATAAATTTTTTTATATATTTAATTAGTTTTTATTTTATAATTTAATTTAAGCATATAGCAACTTTTTATAATAATTATATAAAAGTATTTTTAACGATTTTCATATAATTTTTACTAACGTTATAATAATTTTTTTGGTTATTACTTAGCACGATTTTATACAAAAAGCTCCGATTATACCACGTTTATATAAACTTAAGGTTTATTACATTTTAAATTGTTATTTAATCAGTGTTTAAAATAATTAAAAAAATTACTATAGCTTTAACAAAACAATTAAACTTAATATTTGCGATGCTTAAAAATTAATTAATTAATAATTTTAAACCTAAGTTTTTTAAGCCAGTTAAGCTAAAAAAGTTTAATGGTTTGCAAAGTTAGTTAAAGGGATTTTTAACTTAGGTTAAAATATATTTGCAATATTACAAATCAAGCTTTATTATAAACGCAAAAAAAGTGATAATAATTACGGGGTATTTTATAAATAACGCGTTAAAATGGTTTTAATTTATTATAAATAACTACTTAAAAAACGCTAAAAAAATGATCGACGGTTTGCAACTAACAATATTTTTAATAAATATAAAGAATTTAAAAAAGCTATAACTAATATGTATAAAAACTTAAAAAAGGTTAAACAAGTTAAACGGAAGCTAATAGCTTTAATTTAAACTAAAGCAGCATATAAATACGCAACGAAGTTTTGCAAGCAGCATGCAAAAACTAAATAAATTAATAACAACGCAATAATAACGATTTTTTTTAACGGATTTAAAACTAAGGTTTAAAACAAGTTATATCGAGATAAAAAAAAAAGCGATTTAAAAAAATTTATTGCAAAAGCAATTAAAATTAACAATTGTTTATATAAGCGACGGCTTTAAAAATTTCGATAAAATTAAAATAATTAAATATTAAACGTAAAAAAAAAAAAAGCTTAAAAATTAATAGCAACAAAAATTTACTTAAAATTTATAAAGCTTAATGCAGTTATTAAAAAGCAAAACTTAAGTAAAATTAAATATTATAATTGCAATTAAAAAAAATATTACGCTAAAAACTATAAAAAGCTTAAAAAATAACAAAAGCTTAAAAAACTTAAGCAGGCTTTTGCAATAATGGTTGCGATATTATAAATTAGCAATTAATAAAGCTTAAATTAACAACGATATATCAAAAATATATTAAGTTGCAACGTATGCAAAAAAAAAAAAAACAGGTGTGTTTAGTATATTTATTAACGAAGCGATCGAAACGAGCAAAATAAAATAGGTGCATTTGTAATATAGTTAATTATAATAAACACAACAGCTATGCAAAATAAATAAACGTAAAAAATAATAACAGCTATAAAAAATTAAAATTAGTTAAAAATGTTATAAAAATTAACAAAACATTTGCGATTTCGCGAAGCAAAAATTTGGTTAAAAAACCAGACTAGCTTAAAAGCAATAAATATTTAAAGGGATAAAACTGCATATATCGATAGTATAACTATTAAATTAAATAAAAATAAATGGAAAACGTTGTAGCAAAATTTATATAGCGAGGATATATTTAACGTAAAAAATCGATAAAATGCAAGCGCTAAATATAACAAGCAAAAAACGCAAATATAAATATTTTTAAAGCTATGCCGGATTACGAGATATAAACATTTTTAAAAAATGTATAAATATATAATAATATTTTTATTATAAGGGCTGGAATAAATGTTAATAAAAATTTTGGTAAAATAATACGATTAATCGCTAAAAAATATTATTACGATAGAATACTGCGGTATAAAAAGCTAAAAAAATTACAACTAAAAAATAAATATTATAAAAATGTTTTTTGGATAAACTGTATAACCTATTAATGTTTAACATATATTTAGGAAAAATTTAAATATATATAGTTTTTAAAACAAATAAATAATAACGCACTGTGGCAATTTTATTATAAAAGCAATATAAAAAAAATAATAATTATTTATTAAAATTTTAACGGGTTTGCAATATTTAAAATAAATTTATAATAGCTAACAAAATATATACTATAAATTATAAACTAAAAACAGTATTATAACAATATATGCAAAATATATGCTTAAGCAAAAGCTACGGAGTTACAAAAATTTAAAAAATGTATAAAATAAATTAAGCAAAACTAACTTACGTTTAAAAAAAAACAAACTATTAAAATAAATCCCAAGCTAACGATATAAACAATACTAAAATATTATAACGATAAAATTACGATTATATAACTTTTGGTATTAATTAAAGCAACTAAAGCTTAACGACAAATAAACAAAATACCGATACAAATAAAAACGATTAAAAAATTAAAAAACGACTAAAAATAGTTATAACGGATTAATAATTAACTTAAAAACTAAAAATGCTTTATGTTATAACGGCTAACAAAAGCAAATATATTAAAATTAATTTAATATATTAAAAAAATAAATTATAAGCGTTTATAAATATAAAAGTTTAAGCAAGCTTTATTTTTTTACAAGTTGTTAAGCGGTTAAATATATTAATAAAGCTTAAAAATAACTTTTATTTATTTATAACCGTTAATAAAAATTTAATTGCGTATAATAACAAAGTAATTTTAAAAAAAACTGCAGCACTTTTTTTTAATATTTTAAAATATAAAAAAAAATTTACGCTTAATATTATAAAAACATTTAGGTACGATATTATTTTAAAAATACTTTGGTTGCGGGAAAACAATTTTAAAGTAAACTGGAAAACCGGTTAATTTTAGTAAAATACGCTAAAAAAAAAATTAACCTTTAAAAAGCCTTTATGTAATAAACCTTAAGTTTATATAAACGTGGTATAATCGGAGCTTTTTATATAAAATTATGCTAAGTAATAACTAAAAAAATTATCGTAATATTGGTAAAAATCACACTAAAGTTATTAAAAATACTTTTATATAGTTATTACAAAAAGTTCTTATATATTTAAATTAAATTATAAAATAAAAATTAACTAAATATATAAAAAAACTTATTATTATTATATAAACCGTTTTTTTTTACTTAAATATTTATTGCTTTATTTGCTTTATAAAGCAATAAAAACATTTTGTTTTTGTTTTTTTATAAAGCATTTTATTTTATATGCTTTATAAATTTTTTAAAGTATTTTGCTTTATAATTTTTATAAAGCTGCATATTATATAATTATATTTATGCCTGTAGCTTTTTTTTTTAATTTGTTTTGTGCTTTTTATTGAGTTTTTTCTGGTTATTTTAGTTTTTTAACAAGCTGCCTGCTCGTTAGTTTATAATATTATTTTTTTATTTTTTAAGTTTATTGTCCGCAATAAATTTTAGTGCGTTTTTTGGTAAATTTGTAAATATTTTTTTTTTTTTTTTTTTTTTTGCTGTTTATAGTTTATCGTTAATATAGCAGGTTAAATTTTAAAATTAATTTATTTTATTTTTATAAAGTGTTATCGGGCTACTTTTTTCGCGATTAAAAATTTTAGCTATAAAATTATGCTTTGTTTTTAGTGTTTTAACAAAAGCTTTTTTTGCAAAATATTAAATAGTATTAATCGTTACAAAAATTGCAATAACGCTAATTTTTTTTTATGCGATAAAAATTATGTTTTTATAAATTTGTTATATAACATTATTTTTAAATATTAGCGTTTATAAATACGTAAACAAAAATTTTTTAACAAGCTTTCAAAAATAAATTGCTAAGTTTAAAAACTTTTGGCTTATTTTATTTGTTTTAATTGTTAAATTAAATTTTTTTGTAAAAAAAGTATAAAAATAGCTTAGCATAGTTTTTAAAATATAAACAAGTTAAAAGCGCAAAAGCGTTTAAAAAAAAAGCAGCGCAAATTAAAAAAAAAACAGGCCTAGCTAGTTGTTTTTATTAATTTTTTTAATATTAACTAAAATGTTTTTAACTTTTTTTTTTTAGTTAATTTTGCTTTTTTAGCAATAGCCGGTCAAAATGTTAACAATAAAATTAATTAATTATTTTTATCGCGTTTTTTAAGTTTTTTCTAAATTTTTATGTAGTTTTTTTATATAAATATTTTTTTTATTTAACTAAATATTTATAGGTTTTTTTGTTTTAACATAAATTTAGTATTTTTTTAATATTATATATATTTTTGTTTGGTTTAACTTTTAGTTTTGTTTAAAGTTTGGCGTTTTTAGGTGCTAATTTTAACAAAAAAATATAAAATATTAATTATATTTTAGCTTTTTTAAATAGTTTAAATCGATAATTCGTTTTTAAAATAGCTTTTTTTATTTTAAAAAATTTAATTTGTTTAAAGTTAAGTTTATCGCTCGGTCGCTTAGTTTTAATATTGCGCTTTAAAAAATATATTTTATTTTATTTTTTAAGGTTAGCTTTAACAATTTATGCTTGTTATAATATGTTTTTATGCAGTTTTGTAAAAATACTAGCTTATTTTGTAATTTTTGTTATAAGCCGATAATTTTTTTTGCTTATATTTTTGCATTAAATGCGGAAATTTTTTAAATTGCCGTTTTAAATTTTTTTAGGTTAAATTTATAGTTTGCTTTAAATAATAATATTTTTATTAATTTATTATTAAAATTATTATATATATATTTTGTTTTTAGCAATAGCTTAATTTAATTGTTTTGCTATTTATTAAAGTAGCAGCAAAAATATTGTTTTAAAGTTTAATTTAATTGTTTTGTTTGTTTATTTGTTTATAAATAGTAAACCGTAAACATGCGATATTTAACTTTTAATATTTTTATTAACAATTAATAAAACTTAAAAGTTATAATTGTTTTTTTATTTGTGATTATTTTTTTTAAAATTTTATATTTATTAAAAATATATCGGGTTATTATATAGGCCAAATTTTTTGCCGTATTTAATTTTAAATATGGTATAAAATATTTATATTTTGTAAGTTTTTTTATAACAACTAGTATTAAATTGTACGATATTTTCATTATTAGTTTTTTTGATTTAAATAGTTTAACGATAAAATTAAACGCAATAAATTTTTAAGCTTTATTAAATATTTTTTTAGGTTGTAATAACCTGTATAATTTATATCGCGATATTTTGCTTTTTTTACATAAGTTATATTTAGTTAATATTTTTTTAATCATACTTTTTATTTTTTTTTAGTAAAATGCTTAGTTTTTAATTTTTTAAGTAGTTTTAAATATTTTTTAATGTTTTGCGAATAAATATTCGTAAGCTAATTTAACAAGCTTTTTTTTTAATTTTAGCGGTATTTATATTTTATTTTTATAATATAGCAAGCTTATAATGTTATTATATTTTAGTTTTTTTATATTAAACTAATTAATATTGTTATAATAATATTTAGCTATAATAATTGCTAATATTTTTTTTTAAATAACTTATAATTTATTTGTGTTATAACTAATATTATTAATTTTTGTTTCGTTTTTTTAAAAAGTGTTTGATTTTTTTTTTTTTTTTTTTTTTGATAATTGTTTTGTCGGCTTAAAATATTTGCTTTAAAATTTTTTTTTTTTTAATATAAATAATAATAAAGTTAAATTAAAAAAAAATTTTGCTTATTTAATTTGTTGTTTGTTTAATATTTTTGACGTTATAAATGTTGCAAAATTTTTGTAATTAAAATATATTATTATTAGCTTTTTTAGTTTATATAAATAATGTTTTTATT
Organism: Xylaria venustula; assembly: GCA_022578775.1. Lineage (NCBI taxonomy): Eukaryota > Fungi > Ascomycota > Sordariomycetes > Xylariales > Xylariaceae > Xylaria > Xylaria venustula. The sequence continues at coordinate 368,771 of MU389362.1, read as the reverse complement.
TTTTAAATGTTTAAATAATAGCTATAAGTTTTTTGTTTGGCAGTATATATTGTGCTGCTAATTCCGAGAATTTTTTTAAAAAAAAAGCTACTAAATATAATTTTTTATTATCGTTTTGTTAACTTAGTTGTTTATTTATCGCTGCTTTATAAATATTAACTTTTATTTTAAATTTTTTGTTAAAATTAAATAATTTTAAAACCGGATTATTTACAATTATAAACTTAATTTTGTTAAAAAACTTTTGTTTTTTGTTTTTTTATTTAAAAGTTAAATTTTTTTTTATTAAATTTGTAAAAAGTTTTACATATTTATTAAAACTTTTAATAAGTTTTCAAACATAATTTGTAAATTTTATAAATGCTTTTATATTATTTGTTAATTTAAATATAAGCTAATTTTTTACTGCTAAAATTTTAAATTTTTAAATTTGTATTTTTTTTAAAATTATTGTAAATCTGAAAAAATTAATTTTTTGCGTGTAAAATTTGCTTTTTTTAAAATTTATTTTAAACTTTGCGTTTTATAATATTTTAAGTACTTTTTTTACGTGTTTTCGGTATTTTTCAAATGTTTTTAAATATATTAATATATTGTTTAAATATATTATTACAAATATGTCGATAAATTTTTATATTGCATTTGTAATTTATGCTTAAAATATTGCTAGTATATTAATAAGCTTAAATAGTATTATTAAATATTTAAACAACTTTTTAAGCGTTTTAAATGCTGTTTTTTATTTGTTACTTAGCGCTATTTTTGTTTAGTAATACGCGTTAAATAAATTAAATGCTATAAATTATTTTACTCGCGTTAATTTGTTTTTTATATTATTAATTTTAAATAACGGTTTTACAAATTTAATTGTTTTGTTATTTACGTTTTTATAATTTACACAAAGTTTTTATTGTTGCTTGCTGTTTTTTTTTAGTTTTTTTAGCATTTATAGCACCGGTAATCGTACTAATAACGTTAAATGCCGTATAAATTTTTTTGCTAGATTTTTTTTAATATATTTGTTAAGCTTTTATAGCTATTTTTAATTTATATAATATAATAAAAATTTTTTTAATACTGCTTTTTTTTAAAATAAAATCTAATAATTTTAAACTCCGTGCTTTAGTAAATAATCGTATATTTTACTAAATATATCGCCGTAATTTTTATATTTTAATAATATTTTGCTGTTAAATATTGGCTTAAAATTTTTAATTATAATATATATTTATATATATTGCTTTATAAAATTATTTAATGCTTATATTAAAAGCTTTTTAAAAGTTAATTTTTTTTTTAGCATATTTTATTAAAGTTAGCCGGTTTTTTAGTTTATTTTAAAATTGCTTTTTTGCAACCAAAATATTTTTAAAATAACATTATACCTAAATATTTTTGTAATGTTAAGCGTAAGTTTTTTTTTGTATTTTAAAATGTTAAAAAAAAGTGCTGCAGTTTTTTTTAAAATTATTTTGTTGTTATACACAATTAAACTTTTATTAACGGTTATAAATAAATAAAAATTATTTTTAAGCTTTATTAATATATTTAACCGCTTAATAACTTGTAAAAAAATAAAGCTTGCTTAAGCTTTTATATTTATAAACGCTTATAGTTTATTTTTTTAATATATTAAATTAATTTTAATATATTTGCTTTTGTTAGCTGTTGTAGCATAAAGTATTTTTAGCTTTTAAGTTAGTTGTTAATCCGTTATAATTATTTTTAGTTGTTTTTTTAATTTTTTAATCGTTTTTGTTTGTATTAATATTTTGTTTATTTGTTGTTAAGCTTTAATTGCTTTAATTAATACTAAAAATTGTATAATCGTAATTTTATCGTTATAATATTTTAGTGTTATTTATATCGTTAGCTCGAGATTTATTTTAATAGTTTGTTTTTTTTTAAACGTAAATCGGTTTTGCTTGATTTGTTTCGTACGTTTTTTAAATTTTTGTAACTCCGTAGCTTTTGCTTAAGCATATATTTTGCACGCATTGTTGTAATATTATTTTTAGTTTATAATTTATAGTATATATTTTGTTAGCTATTATAAATTTATTTTAAATATCGCAAACCCGTTAAAGTTTCGATAAATAATTACTATTTTTTTTATATCGCTTTTATAATAAAGTTGCTATAGTGTGTTATTATTTATTTGCTTTAAAAACTATATATATTTAAGTTTTTTTTAAATATATATTAAATATTAATAAGTTATATAGTTTATTTAAAAAACATTTTCGTAATGTTTGTTTTTTAGTTGTAATTTTTTTGGTTTTTTATGCCGCATTATTTTTTTATAATAATATTTTTTAGCGATTAGTTCTATTGCTTCATTAAAATTTTTATTAATATTTATTCCGGCTTTTACGATAAAAATATTGTTATATATCTGTATATTTTTTAAAAATGTTTATATTTTGTAGTTTAGCATAGCTTTAAAAATATTTATATTTGCGTTTTTTGCTTGTTATATTTAGCGCTTATATTTTATTAATTTTTTACGTTAAATATATTTTTGCTGTATAAATTTTGCTATAGCATTTTTTATTTATTTTTATTTGGTTTAATAGTTATATTGTTAATATATGCAGTTTTATTTTTTTAAACATTTATTGTTTTTAAGCCAATTTAGTTTTTTAACCGAATTTTCGCTTCGCAAAATTATAAATGTTTTGTTAATTTTTATAACATTTTTAATTAATTTTGGTTTTTTATAGCTGTTATTATTTTTTACGTTTATTTATTTTGCGTAGCTGTTATATTTATTATAGTTAATTATGTTGTAAATGCACCCGTTTTGTTTTGCTTGTTTTAATTGCTTTATTAACAAATATGCTAAATATATTTGTTTTTTTTTTTTTGCATGCGTTGCAACTTAATATGCTTTTAATATGTCGTTGTTAATTTAAGCTTTATTAGTTGCTAATTCGTAATATCGCAACTATTATTGCAAAAGCCTGCTTAAGTTTTTTAAGCTTTTGTTGTTTTTTAAGCTTTTTACAGTTTTTAACATAATGTTTTTTTTAATTGCAATTATAACATTTGATTTTATTTAAGTTTTGCTTTTTAATAACTGCATCAAGCTTTATAAATTTTAGGTAGGTTTTTATTGCTGTTAATTTTTAAGCTTTTTTTTTTTTTACGTTTAGTATTTAGTTGTTTTAATTTTGTCGAAACTTTTAAAGCCGTCGCTTATATAAACAATTGTTAATTTTAATTGCTTTTGCAATAAATTTTTTTAAATCGCTTTTTTTTTTATTTTAATATAATTTATTTTAAACTTTAGTTTTAAGTTTGTTAAAAAAAATCGTTATTATTACGTCGTTATTAGTTTATTTAGTTTTTATATATTGCTTGCAAAACTTTGTTATATATTTATATGCTGCTTTAGTTTAAGTTAAAGCTATTAGCTTTTATTTAGCTTGTTTAACTTTTTTTAAGTTTTTATATATATTAATTATAGCTTTTTCGAATTTTTTATATTTGTTAAAAATATTGTTAGTTATAAACCGTCGATTATTTTTTTTAGCGTTTTTTAAACAATTATTTATAATAAGTTAAAACTATTTTAACGTGTTATCCGTAAAATACCTTGCGACTATTATTATTTTTTTTGCGTTCGTAATAAAGCTTAATTTATAATACTACAAATATATTTTAACTTAAATTAAAATTTTTTTTAACTAACTTTGCGAACTATTAAATTTTTTTAGCTTAACTGGCTTAAAAAATTTGGGTTTAAAATTATTAATTAGTTAATTTTTAAGCTGTTTGTTTTAATGCTTTAATTGTTAAATTTTTTCGTGCAGTTGGTTAAGTAAATGTTATATTATCGCAGGTGTTAAGTTTGGTTGTTTCGTTAAAGCTATAGTAATTTTTTTAATTGTTTTAAACATTAATTAAATAACAATTTAAAATGTAACAAACTTTAAGTTTGTATAAACGTAATATAATTAAAGCTTTTTATATAAAATCGTGCTAAATAATAACTAAAAAAATTATCGTAACGTTAGTAAAAATTATATTAAAGTTGTTAAAAATATTTTTATATAGTTATTACAAAAAATTATTATATGCTTAAATTAAATTGTAAAATAAAAACTAACTAAATATATAAAAAAATTTATTATTATTATATAAACCGTTTTTTTTTTACTTAAATATTTATTGTTTTACCTGCTTTATAAAGCAATAAAAACATTTTGTTTTCGTTTTTTTACAGAGCATTTTGCTTTATATACTTTACAAATTTTTTAAAGCACCTTGCTTTATAATTTTTATAAAGCTGCGCATTACGTAACTATATTTATGCCCGTGGCTTTTTTTTTTAGTTTGTTTCGTGCTTTTTATTGGGTTTTTTTTGGTCACCTTGGTTTTTTAACAGGCCGCCTGCTCGTTAATTCGTAATACTTTAATGCAAACATTAAGTAATTTTATAAGGCAATATATACAAGTGTGCATTATAATTAAAAATTTTAAGCCGATATTTAACAGCAAAATATTATCGAAATATAAAAATTACAGCAACATATTTAGTAAAACATACAATTATTTACTAAAGCACGGAGTTTAAAATTATTAAATTTTACTTAAAAAAAAAGCAATATTAAAAAAGTTTTTACTGCATTATATAAATTAAAAACAGCTATAAAAACTTAACAAATATATTAAAAAAAATTTAGCAAAAAAATTTATACGGCATTTAATGTTATTAATATAATTACCGGTGCTATAAATGCTAAAAAAATTAAAAAAAAAACGGCAAATAACAATAAAAACTTTATATAAACTATAAAAATATAAATAATAAAACAATTAAGTTTGTAAAATTGCTACCTAAAATTAACAATATAAAAAATAAGTTAACGCAAGCAAAATAATTTATAGCATTTAATTTATTTAACGCGTATTACCAAACAAAAATAGCGCTAAATAACAAATAAAAAATAGCATTTAAAACGCTTAAAAAGTTATTTAAGTACTTGGTAATGCTATTTAAGCTTATTAACGCACCAGCAACATTTTAAGCATAAATTACAAACGTAATACAAAAGTTTATTAACGTATTTATAATAATATATTTAAACAACATATTAATATATTTAAAAACGCTTAAAAAACACCGAAAACACGTAAAAAAAATATTTAAAGCATTACAAAACGCAAAGTTTAAAATAAATTTTAAAAAAAGCAAATTTTACATATAAAGAGTTAATTTTCTTAAATTTACGATAAGTTTAAAAAAAATATAAATTTAAAAATTTAAAATTTTAGCAATAAAAAATTAGTTTATATTTAAATCGACAAATAATATACAAATATTTATAAAATTTATAAATTATATTTGAAAATTTATTAAAAGTTTTAATAAATACGCAAAACTTTTTATAAACTTAATAAAAAAAAATTTAATTTTTAAATAAAAAAAGAAAAAATGAAAATTTTTTAACAAAGTTAAATTTATAATTATAAGCGATTTAATTTTAAAACTATTTAATTTTAACAAAAAATTTAAAATAAAAGTTAATGCTTGCGAAGCAGCAATAAGCAAATAATTAAGTTAACGAAACAATAATAAAAAATTATATTTAATAGCTTTTTTTTTAAAAAAATTTTTAAAACTAGTAGTATAATATATGCTGCTAAACAAAAATCTTATAGCTATTATTTAAGCATTTAAAAAATAAAAACACTATTTATACAAACCAAAAAAGCCAATAATAATATATTTTAATTATAAAAATTTTGCAATATTTATAACGTTAAAAATATTAAACAAACAACAAATTAAATAAACAAAGTTTTTTTTTTAATTTAATTTTGTTATCGTTTATATTAAAAAAAAAAAATGTTAAAGCAAACATTTTAAGCTAACGAAGCAATTATTAAAAAAAAAAAAAAAAAAATTAAACATTTTTTAAAAAAACGAAACAAAAATTAATAATATTAGCTATAATTTAAATAAATTATAAATTATTTAAACAAAAAATATTAGTAATTATTACGGTTAAATATTATTATAATAATATTAATTAGTTTAATATAAAAAAACTAAAGTATAATAACACTACAAGCTTGCTATATTATAAAAATAAAGTATAAGTACTGCCGGAGTTAAAAAAAAAGCTTATTAAGCTAGCTTACAAACACTTACTCGCAAAACATCAAAAAATATTTAAAATTACTTAAAAAATTAAAAACTAAACATTTTACTAAAAAAAAATAAAAAGTACGATTAAAAAAATATTAACTAAATGTAATTTATATAAAAAAAGCAAAATACCGCAACACAAACTATATAAATTGTTATAACTTAAAAAAATATTTAATAAAGCTTAAAAATTTATTATATTTAATTTTATTGTTAAGCTACTTAAATCAAAAAAACTAATAATAAAAATATTATATAATTTAATACTAGTTGTTATAAAAAAACTTACGAAATATAAATATTTTATACTATATTTAAAATTAAATACGGCAAAAAATTTAGCTTATATAATAATCCGATATATTTTTAGTAAATATAAAATTTTAAAAAAAATAATTACAAATAAAAAAACAATTATAGCTTTTAAGTTTTATTAATCGTTAATAAAAATATTAAAAGTTAAGCACTGTATATTTACGGCTTATTATTTATAAACAAATAAATAAACAAAATAATTAAATTAAACTTTAAAGTAATATTTTTGCTGCTACTTTAACAAATAGCAAAACAATTAAATTAAATTATTGCTAAAAGCAAAATATATATATAATAATTTTAATAATAAGTTAATAAAAATATTATTATTTAAAGCAAATTATAAATTTAACCCGAAAAAATTTAAAACAGCAATTTAAAAAATTTTTATATTTAACGCAAAAATACGGGCAAAAAAAATTATCGGCTTATAACAAAAATTATAAAACAAGCTAGTATTTTTATAAAACCGCATAAAAATATATTATAACAAGCATAAATTGTTAAAATTAATTTTAAAAAAAAAAATAAAGTATATTTTTTAAAGCGCAATATTAAAACTAAGCAACCGAGCAATAAACTTAATTTTAAATAAATTAAATTTTTTAAAGTAAAAAAAGCTATTTTAAAAACAAATTATTAATTTAAACTATTTAAAAAAGCTAAAATATAATTAATATTTTATATTTTTTTGTTAAAATTAGCATTTAAAAATGCTAAATTTTAAACAAAACTAAAAATTAAACTAAACGAAAATATATACGATATTAAAAAAATATTAAATTTACGTTAAAACGGAAAAACTTATAAATATTTGGTTAAATAAAAAAAGTATTTATATAAAAAAAATTTAAAAAACGCGATAAAAATAATTAATTAATTTTATTGTTAATATTCCGACTAGCTATCGCTAAAAAAGCAAAATTAACTAAAAAAAAAAAGTTAAAAATATTTTAGTTAATATTAAAAAAGTTAATAAAAATAATTAGCTAAATTTGTTTTTTTTTTAATTTGCGTTGCTTTTTTTTTAAACGCTTTTACGCTTTTAATTTATTTATATTTTAAAAGTTACGTTAAGCTATTTTTATATTTTTTTTACGAAAAAATTTAATTTAACAATTAAAACAAATAAAATAAGCTAAAAGTTTTTAAGCTTAGCGATTTGTTTTTTAAAGCTTGTTAAAAATTTTTTGTTTACGCGTTTATAAACGCTAGTGTTTAAAAATAATATTATATAACAAATTTATAAAAACGTAATTTTTATCGCATAAAAAAAAATTAGCATTATTGCAATTTTTGCAACAATTAATATTATTTAATATTTTGCAAAAAAAGCTTTTGTTAAAATACCGAAAACAAAGCATAATTTTATAGCTAAAAATTTTAATCGCGGAAAAAATAGCTCGACAACACTTTGTAAAAATAAAATAAATTAATTTTAAAATTTAACTTGCTATATTAACGACAAACTATAAACAGCAAAAAAAAAAAAAAAAAAAAAACATTTACAAATTTACCAAAAAACGTACTAAAATTTATTGCAAATAATAAACTTAAAAAGTAAAAAAATAATGTTACGAATTAACAAGCAAGCGGCTTGTTAAAAAACCAAAATAACTAAAAAAAATTTGATAAAAAGCACGAAACAAACTAAAAAAAAAAGCTATAAGCATAAATATAATTATATAATGCGCAGCTTTATAAAAATTATAAAGCAAAGTGTTTTAAAAAATTTATAAAATATATAAAGCAAAATGCTCTGTAAAAAAATAAAAATAAAATGCTTTTATTGCTTTATAAAGCAAATAAAATAATAAGCATTTAAGTAAAAAAAAAAACAGTTTATATAATAATAATAAGTTTTTTTATATATTTAATTAGTTTTTATTTTATAATTTAATTTAAATATATAGCGATTTTTTGTAATAATTGTATAAAAGTATTTTTGACGACTTTAGTGTGATTTTTATTAACATTACAATAATTTTTTTAGTTACTACTTAGCACGATTTTATACGGGAAACTTCGATTATACCACGTTTATACAAACTTAAAGTTTGTTATAAAATATTTAAAAAAATAAAAACATTATTTATATAAATTAAAAAAATTAGTAATAATATATTTTAATTATAAAAATTTTATAATATTTATAACATTAAAAATATTAAACAAATAATAAATTAAATAAATAAAATTTTTTTTGCAATTTAATTTTATTATTATTTATATTAAAAAAAAAATGTTAAAGCAAATATTTTAAGCCGATAAAATAATTATTAAAAAAAAAAAAAAAAATCAAACATTTTTTAAAAAAACAAAACAAAAATTAATAATATTAACTATAACACAAATAAACTATAAATCGTTTAAGCAAAAAATATCGGCAATTATTACAGCTAAATATTATTATAACAACATTAATTAGTTTAATACAAAAAAACTAAAATATAATATTATTATAAATTTATTATATTATAAAAATAAAATATAAATATTATTAAAATTAAAAAAAAAGTTTATTAAATTAGCTTATAAATATTTATTTGCAAAATATTAAAAAATGTTTAAAATTATTTAAAAAATTAAAAATTAAGCATTTTATTAAAAAAAAATAAAAAATATAATTAAAAAAACGATAACTAAATATAATTTATGTAAAAAAAGCAAAATATCGCAATATAAATTATATAAATTATTGCAACTTAAAAAAATATTTAATAAAACTTAAAAATTTCTTGCGTTTAACTTTATCGTTAAGCTATTTAAATTAAAAAAACCAATAATAAAAATATCGTATAATTTAATACTAATTGTTATAAAAAAACTTATAAAATATAAATATTTTATATTATATTTAAAATTAAATACGGCAAAAAATTTAGCTTATATAATAATTTAATATATTTTTAATAAATATAAAATTTTAAAAAAAATAGTTATAAATAAAAAAACAATAATAACTTTTAAATTTTATTAATTGTTAATAAAAGCATTAAAAATTAAGCACTGCATATTTATAGCTTATTATTTATAAATAAATAAATAAACAAAATAATTAAATTAAACTTTAAAACAGTATTTTTGCTGCTATTTTAATAAATAGCAAAACAATTAAATTAAATTATTGCTAAAAATAAAATATATATATAATAATTTTAACAATAAATTAATAAAAATGTTATTATTTAAAGCAAATTATAAATTTAACCCAAAAAAATTTAAAACGGCAATTTAAAAAATTTTTACACTTAACGTAAAAATACAGGCAAAAAAAATTATTAACTTTTAGCAAAAACTATAAAATAAGCTAATATTTTTATAAAATCGCATAAAAACATATTATAACAAGCATAAATTATTAAAGCTAACTTTAAAAAAAAATATATATATATTTTTTTAAAGCGCAATATTAAAACTAAATAACTAAGCAATAAACTTAATTTTAAACAAATTAAACTTTTTAAAATAAAAAAAATTATTTTAAAAATAAATTATTAGCTTAAATTATTTTAAAAAGCTAAAATATAATCGATATTTTATATTTTTTTATTAAAATTAACACTTAAAAACGCTAAACTATAAATAAAACTAAAAATTAAACTAAATAAAAATATATATAATATTAAAAAAATATTAAATTTACGTTAAAACAAAAAAATTTATAAATATTTAATTAAATAAAAAAAATATTTATATAAAAAAACTATATAAAAATTTAAAAAAAATTTAAAAAGCGTAGCAAAAATAGTTAATTAATTTTACCGCCAGTATTTTAATTAACTAGCACTAAAAAAATAAAATTAACTAAAAAAAAAAAATTAAAAATATTTTAATTTATAAAAGCAAAAATTGCTATAGCAGCAAAAAATAAATATGTTTATTAAACAAGCGTTTTTATTTAGTTTTTAATCGTTTAAATTTTTTTTTTGCTTTAGCACTTTTAATATTACAATAAATTATTTTAATTTTACGTTTCTAAAAAAACATTTTTGCTTTTGCAAATAAACAAAACAATTTATTAAAATATAAAACTATTTTTTTGCTTTTTTTAGCTTATTTTAATTTATTTTTTTTAATAAATAATTTTTTATATTTATAAAATAAAAAGCTAAAAATATCGCAAAAATAATAATTTTTAATATATAATTAACATTTTTTAAAACTTAAAACGACGCAATATTAAATTTGCTTTAAAATATAATAAAAACAAAAAAAAAATATTATAAAATTTATATAAGCAATTAAATTAGCATAAATTAAAACGCTAAAACGCTAATATAACTTTAATTTTTTAAAATTAAATATAATTAATATATATATACAAAAACAAAAAAAATATATATTTACAAAAATTATTAAAAACAATAATTTTAAAAATTAAAAAATAATATTATAAACTAACAAATAAATCGGCTAGTTAAAAAGCTAAAAATTAACTAAAAAAAAGCGCAAGCTTAAGATAATATACAAGGCGCAAATTATATAACGTGCTTAAAAGTTTTACAAAGCTCGGAATAATAAGCACAATAAAATAAATAAGCAAAAAATGTTTCGCTTTTTAAAAACAAGCAAACAAAATAAATATTTAAATATAAATAAAAAAAAAACGGTTTATATAATAATAATAAATTTTTTTATATATTTAATTAGTTTTTATTTTATAATTTAGTTTAAGCATATAGCAATTTTTTAAAATAATTATATAAAAATATTTTTAACAACTTTAATATAATTTTTATTTAACGTTATAATAATTTTTTTAATTATTACTTAATATAAATTTATATAAAGTGCTTTAATTATATTATGTTTATATAAATTTAAAGTTTATTATGTAAAGCTAGCTTAAATTAATTATTAAATTTATTTAAAGCTTTTTAGCAAAAAATATAATTACTATATATATAAAAACGCAACAATAAAATTAAAAAAAATTATTTGCAAAATATTATAAAGTTTTTTAGCGTTATTAATACTCTATATATTTTATTTATATAAATTAATTAAAAGTAACTTTAGCAAATAAAGCTATGCTAATAATATAGCAATATTTACAATAAAAAAAACTTTAAAGCAAAGCACTTAAAAAGCTAAAAAATCAGTTAATAAAATTTTTAAATATAATTAAAACAATAAAATTATATTTATTTTAAATAAAATAAAAGCTATATATTTTATTAAAAGCTAAAGTAAAATTAATTATATTATTAACTTTAAAAACAATATTAAAATAAAACTAGTTTTAATAGCAAATTTAATAAAGCTTAAAAAAATTTTAGCTTTGCGTTAGCTAAAAATGCATTTAAACAAAAAATTACGCTTTAAACGTTATGTTAAAAAATAAGCAGCTAAAAAATAAAAATAGCAAATTATTTTAAAGCTATTTTAATTATAGTTAAAAATTTACCGGCAGTAAATTTTTATAAAATTATTAATAAAGTTTTATTGCTAGTTTTTTTTTACGGGCATAAAACATGGTATAAAAGCTAATATAAACTAGCTAGTAAAACAACTAATAATTAATAGCAAGTAATAAATATAAAATTTAGCGGCTATATATTAATTATTTAATAAGCTTTATTATACGCAGCAAAAAAAATATTCTCGGTATAAAAAATATTTTTTAAAAATATGCTATTTATAGCAAGCGGTATTTTTACCGCAAATATAGCTTTAAAATAAACTAAGCATAAATTTACTTTTAAAATTAAAACAATTTATAAAATTTATTTATTAGCAATATATATAATGCTAAAAACGATTTAACAAAGTAAAAAAGCAAGCTAACAATAAAAAACATATATTAACTTTTAAATAACTAATGTTTTTATACCAAATATTTAAAAAACGGTATTATATTTATTAAAATTTTTTAAAAAATTATATAATAACTTTATAAGCAGCATTAATAAAAAAACAGCAGCAAAAACATTTGAAAAATAATTTAACAACAAATTTATATTTAATATTATTATTTTTTTAAACGGCTTTAAAACAAATAATAGCTTAAGCTATAAATATATTTTATATAAAAAATAAACACTAATTGCAAAAAATCACGCAAATATAAATTTTTGCGGTATAATTTTTAACGCAAAAGCTTTAAAAATTTTTAAAAAATTACAAAAAACAATATAAAAATATTTAATTAATATAGCAATAATTTTTTGTGCAAATAATATAGCAACGCTATAAAGCGCTTAAAAAAACGCTTTAATAATATCACAATAAATTTTTATTAAAATTTATTAAATAATAAAATAATATAATATTAAACTATTTTAAAGTTTAAAGCACTATAATATTAAAAAAAACAAATAAATAAACGCATAAATAAAATTAAAAACTAAAAAACTAAAAAACTTAAAATTAATTTTTATTTTAGCTAAATTTAAAAAAACTTTAAAAATATAAATAAAAAAAATAGCAAAAAACTAAATAAATTATTAAAATATAAATATTTTAGCAGATTAATTTTAGCAAATATTAAATATAAACCGGAAAAATACTTTAAAATTTTAAATTTTTTTAAAAAAGTATTAAGCTAATAGCTAAATATTATTTTAGCATACAGCAATTATAAATAATACTATAATAAATTTAATTATAATAACGCAAAAAATATTATATTTGCATATTTTATTACCGAAAAACAGTAAAGAAAAAGCCGGAGCATATAATATTTTGCAAAATTTTATAAAAAATAAAAAACAATTAGCCGAAATTATTTAAACTAAAAATAAAATTTAACGGTATAAAATAATTAAAAAATAGCTAGCCAATAAAATTTTATAAATTAAAGCTATAAAATTTAATAAACAAATATAAATATTAAATCTAGCTAATTTTTTATCCGAAAGTTTTTTTAGCTTTTTATTAAATAATTTATTATTATAACTAAATATGCTTTTTTTTTAGAAAAAAAAATAGTGCTGCAGCATATGTAACGCAGCAAAAGTTTAAGCAAAAAAAAAAGCAAAAAAAAGCAAAAAAAATAAACTAAAAATAGTTATTTTATAAGCTTTAAATTAAAAGCTATTATTATTTTTTAGTTTTTAGCGTTAAAAATAAATTATTGCATTTTATAAAAGTAATTTTAAAAATAAAAAGCTAAAAACATATATAAAATATTAAAACACTAAAAATAAAGTTATAATAATAGCACTATATAACCGCTTATTTTAGTAAGCAATATAAACATTAATTAAAAAAAAAGCAAAAGCTTAAATTTATTAACGCTATTAAAAAACCTAAAAACAAAAAAAAAAGCAATAGTTTTTAGCTTAATAAAACAAGTCGTAATAACTACAAATACTAATATATTAAATTAATAACACGATTTAGCATTATATTTAAAAAAAAAATATATTTGGTATGGAATTTTATTTCAGCCTATTATATTTGTATTTGTACTTTTAAATAAAGCTTGCCACGTTTTATACCCTTAGGGAGGTCCGCGAAATGGTGAATAACGCCCCGCACCAACGTTAAACAAAATCAATTAATTAATTAATCACTACACAAGTGAAAAAGGGTCGTGAATATTTAGTAGGCGTGGGGTAATTTTAAGCTGTGCACTTTTTATATAAGCCTCACGCAAGAATTCAAAGAAAGGAAAAATTCGTTAAGAGTTGACCTACAGAAGCTGGTGTACCATCGGAGTTGAGCTGAAATTTTGGGGCCGGATTTTTATGACACGGCAGCCTACATTAGATGCCACCCTTGGCGTTCTGAAGCCAAGACATCACAGTGCATGGAGAGATGCACATATACCAAATGCTGTCCGCTGTATTGATCGTTTTCACTGCCTTCAATTTTCACTTTTTTAGCTCTCGCTTACCCTTTGGGATTAAATGAAGAACTCATTTGTTTCGCTGCTTACTAGAGTATAAGCTGCATGCGCATTCTGCAATGTTATCTTTATAGCCTCATTTCAACTTGTTTCATTCTTCAGCTATATCCCAGGTGGTCTTTTTTCTGTTATTTGTAACATGGTAGTGCGTTGTTTGAAAGTAAGGCTGTGTTATGACCATTGAAAAATTCGGTAGCGGGTCAGCATATGTTACGGATAAATAGAGTATGACCAGTTAAGATTCTAAGGAAATTCTCACACAAGAAGCGCTGAAATCTCTATTCATCTCTCTTTTAATTTAACTGCTCTCATAATAAGAAAATGTGTATTTATGACGAAGCACAGATCTTATGACCAAAATCGCACCTAACCAATGGAAACAACACCGTCGATTTTATCAAACCAATATTCCATCAAAATTCAAACCACAGCAACGGAGACCAACTTATAGGAGTGAATTATGGCAATGGGCTTACGAGAGAGCACTGCCTCTATTCAAACTCATACCATCAACAGCTTGAAAGAAATCGGCACGATGGTCCCGGCGACCAAAACATAGGAGTAAACCGAATTCAAAGGGCTTCCAACAGGTGTTGAACTTTGAGCAAGCCTCCTCCTTAGCCTTGGTAGCGATGGTGACCATAGGGCTCGGCATAATAGCATTATCACTTGGGCTCGGCTTAGGACTAGGGTTGAGGCAAGATCATAATGAATCTCAGTAAGAACACAGTCTTAAATACTCGCCATTTAAATCACAACATGGGCTAACATGCTCCGTTTAGATCAATTTCAAGGACCATACAGCCTGCCGCCTCGAACATGGCCACATCACTTACTGCTATGACGACTACCATGGCGTCCACTTCTGCCTGTTTCATCGCATCAACAACACCAACACCTGTTCCCACTATAGCTCTATGTAAATATGGATGCTATCAGGACTTTCAGGAAATGTCAGGCTGCCACGAAAGGTGCCCTGGGGCGTGGTGCTTGGACGACACTGGGTGTGAAGATCCATATCCGTGCATATCAAATACTTGCTGCTACACCGGCTGCTTACCGGGCTGGAGCTGTAATGGGGGCTGCTCTGGGAGACTAACGTGTGTTTCGGCACCCTCAACAGTGTCTACAGCTACCTCGACATGTGAGGGCATGAGGTGATAAGCGAGAGTCGCAGCATCTCTCGACACATGCTGACCTTCCTACTTACCTGGTAACTTGACCTTGCTAGCCGATAATGTTCATGAATAAGGCTAATACGTTGGCCTTACAGACTTATTTTTAGATCACCTTTAGCGTATACATAATTCAACAGGAATCTGTTGTATGGGGTAAAATTCGGGTTTAAGATAGAATTCAACATGAACACCGCTAATGCCCAGAATTCTTTCTTTCATCTCAGCAACGCAGCATAATTACAGTTGCTTTTGATAACGGCCGCCATTAACAGCCTTTCCACCTATAAGAGGGCATTACACAAGGTCAATGTCGAGCCCCCAGTATATGTTTCCGTTTTGGAACCTGAGCAGCCGGCGGCTTTATAGTGGGGGCTCAGTGTCAGGGATCGCTTTAGCAGAAAATTTGACTGAAAATAGTCTGCATCGATAACTATCTCGTATGGAATTGCTAACAAGTCTCGTGACATCGCACCAGCCACCGGACTCTACTAAAGTCTCTGCTCGCGCGACCCTTTTTTGAATAGATAGAATATGTAGAATAATGATTGTCACAATATAGAATGCAGCCATTTACTACTTCACATGTACAACTGTACACATAGCCCATCCAACAAATATATTGTTTCTATTCAAAATTCGGGGTTGTGACTGCCCAAAATGCAAACCCCTATGTTCGACGTCATATTCACAAAGCGCTAGGACAGCCTCAAGTAGGACTCTGCGCAGTCTACTTAAATATACTTGATCACCACCGTGTCAGACGTGGAAGAAGACTGGGTCAGCTGGTAGTTGTTGGAGTCAGCGATATCCAAGTACACGGCAGAAGCCGGCGTGACGGTTCCGCTAGAGGTGGTGCCCTTGGCGCCGCTGAAAGTCACAGTGCCAAAGTTCGCCAGACCGATATCACTACCGTCCACGATGAGATCCTCGACGATCCACTCGATAGACGTGCCGCACAAAGCTTGCGAGTCGGTCACTGTCGCGCTGTAGCTCTTGCCTGTGGTTTGGTTTGATATGACGATCGTGCCGGACTTGTAGTTACTCGGGGAAGAAGTGAGTTCGATGGTGATCACCTACATCCAGTTGGTAAGTAGGCGTACGTTAGGTGATCGGTAAGAGAGTGGGGGACTTACATCGCCTGCTTTAGTGTTACCCAGGTCGATTTCCTAAACCACTAGAGTCAGTAATTACCATAAAGAGTAAAAGTTTGAGCAATGTCTCAGGACCACACAGGAGCGATGTGGCTCAAAACTTGCCCAAAAGGGGGAGAAATGGCTCCAGGGAGTAACCTACGACCGTGTTCGAAGGGTACCACTCATACCAGGCATACCATGAAGTGCCGGATGACTCGATAGTTCCGTCGACTCCAGCCTGCCAAAGTCCCCCGGAGCAGTCGTATCCGTCCATTCCAATCCAAGTGGAGGCGATATGGTACGGCGCCGACTGTTGGGCTCCGTCGGTGGGTTTCTGTGGTGTGGGCACCGTGAAGGTAGCCGAGACTCCCGTGAAGCTCGAGCCCGTCACCACGGCGCCAGCCCAGCTCTCGTTAATGTCCTCAAGTGCCGACATCGTTCCGTTCGCTTTGGACCGAAGCCCAGAAAGCCTGGACATACGGCTTGCGCGGCGCGATGGTACCGCTGTGGCCGTGGCGGCCAGCGTGCTGAGAAGCGCGACAGAGAACTTCATGATGGCGACGGAAAAAATACCAACAGGCAACACGACTAGTTCAAGGGACAGAAGTACAGCTTGAGAAATTTGTACACTTGCATGGCTCCCATTCAAAGCTCTGTCCGTTCCCCCCCTTGGTTTTATAGACATTCCTTATCTGACGTTGTGGCCATTTGGATGGCCCACTCCGACCATCACGAGTTTCGGAGGCATGTTAGTCGCGCGGCGTTATCAATAGAGTAGGTAGTAGGGGTGGGCCGTCGACTATATTGCTTGCCAGGGTTGCCACATAAGAAAGCTTGAACGATAGGGTGATGATTAGCAAATCATGGAGCTCGAGATATGGGGGTTGCAATTGGCACGGAGAAATGCTTGAAAAGTGGTGTTGTCAAATTTTGAAGCATTGCTGCGATACGTGGATACATGTTGTTTGTTCTTCTGCATGAACACGGATGGCAGTCGGTATGCGTATGCAGGGGCTCTCAATGGAGCCTCATAGGTTGGACTTTGGATGGTGGATAAAAGAATTCCTCCACCGATCTCTTACGTTTTGCAGGCAGGGATCTCTATTGGGGGCATTCACAAATTCCGCATCCCAAAGCAGCGATAGCCAAACCTCACGGCATGCTCATATCCAGCCGAGCGCTGAAGTCTATGGATATCGGTGCACATTAATTAGAGAGCATGACTATCAATGAGTAAATGGAGACAAGCAAAGCTTTAAGGGGGCCGATGCCATAGGCTGATGGAGAACTAGACTATATAGCGCCCCGGAATCATACAACAATCCCAAATGCGTCATGAGTACCTAGCCTAGTAGATAACCGCATCTCATCTTTCATTTTAACTATCGAATGGTACTTCTCAATTGGCTATCAAATCTTGTGTTAAAGAGAAAGCCTAGGTGTCTAGTCTGCTCCGGCGCAGGTCAATCTATACTCCAAAATTATTTGACGGGGTACAGAGAGAGCCGTTAGATCGCGACCAGAGCACCCTCACGCAGAGGAATTAAACTTCTCCTGTCGCACTCAAGTGGAGCCACGGGAACGGTTTAACCTCAATCTGGAGATCCCTCTATATAATGGAGCTTGCCACTCGAGTTTCCTCATATAGATTTCCAATAGACAGAGCTTCTGGCATACCTGTGTGTGATCCCTCCTGCAGGCGATGGGCCTTGGCGTAAGCTGCTGAACGACATTTCTCGTTCATGTGTGGAAAGCCGACCATAGTACGTCCGTTGGTACCACGCCAGTGCATCCTCGAAGCGGCCCTCGTCGTGATAGCATATAGGTAGAATACACTATAGTAGATATGGGATAAGCCGACGATGTTCTTCCTGCGATAATGAGTTTCCAACCAGACCTATAGCTCAATATACACAATATCTAGGTAGCCGAATTAGTGTGCTTATTATTGACTGAGCTCATGATGCTAACTGCTTCTAGCTTTAAGTGGTGTGGAGGCAATAAAGAGCCATCTACCCTGCAACTTTCAATGCACTAATATACAAAGCCTTGCATGTATCACCGAATAATAGCGATTCAAGTTCACCTGCTGATCTCAGCTCGAATGATGATGGTACTGTATGCCATGCTCTGATTTAGTAAATCAAAGTTACAATTCTGCAGCTCAGCCAGCAGTATAGATACGTCATCAAGATCATCCCACTAAAGTACTAGAGTCGTCAAACAATAAACACTACAATAACACTTATCGTCCGATAAAATGATACCTACAAACCGATTGTAGTTGGGTATGATTTGCGCATGCCTATATTAGAGTCGCGAATGTATTGTAAACAACTTGCTTGCAGGTCTCTCGTCTCTTAAAACATTTCACTCCGTTAGCACCAAGACGAGTTATCACACGATACGTCTAAGGTGAGTGAACCCAGCTTGGCAGCCGAGGTTCACGCATTCTACGTACCTGGCGTGGAATGAAACGAGTGACAGGAAACACAGTGGATCGATCATATTTTGAGCTTCCTAGGTTAGCAAGGGCCTATGTAAGCTAACCTACCAAATTCGAGAAATTTCCCCCCTTTGTTGTTGTAGATTAATCAACGGCTGAGCTGCGGAGGATTGTCTGAATACCACGTGTAAGTAGAAATGGAAGCGCGATCTTGCGATGGATCGTATAACGATAAAAATAGAACATACATGAGGAACTTAGCGTGCGCATATATATGTTAGGCAGGTAGACTCATATAAAGTCTTCCCATCGCTTCCCAGTTCTCAACCACTTAGGTATACCAAAGTTCGGCAAATCAGCCAAATCAGCGAACCCAACATGGCTAAACACAGTAGTCCCCTTAAATATTTAGTCACCGGACTGGTAGCAGTCACATGTAATGTGTATGCGGAGCCCACTGCCGACAAGGTCCAGGGCCCTGCCACCCGCGCGTCTTTCATAGACGATTTCACGGAGTTCGATACTGATACATGGGCATGTGAGTACACATGCCCGACAATCGAGACCGGGAAAGCGCGCTTCCATCTGAGCTCAGGAGTAGAGCCAAATAACGAAGGCTCATGGACCAAAGCGCGCTATAAGCCAGAGAGGTTCACCTCGGGTTGCTTCACCGTGAGCTTCTCTCTGACGGCCCGGCCAGCACAGAAGGTGTGGTGGGGTGTCGCGCTCTGGGACGACGGGCCAGCCGAGGACGGCAGCCAGTTCAATGAGATCAACTTCGGCTATACGGTCGACGGCAGCTTGACCGATTCTCAACTGCTCTTCGAAAGCACGCGACTTGGAGAGGGGCAGTCTATTCCAGTCGACACTGGTGTTGATTTATATGATGAAGAATACCACAACGCGACGCTTGAGTACGACTCGGAACATGTCGCGTTCTACTTCGACGGCGAACTCTTGCATGAGATCACGGATACGGATTCCATCCCTACGGACGCCATGGACTTGGTTCTCGGCCCTCGACTCGTCAGCGGTGACCCGTTGACGGATTTCTTCCTGGAGTCAATCGATTGGGTAACGATTGAATGAGGGACGCTAGAATTCAAGTAGGGATACGTGTGAGCAATCTGGAAGAGGTTATTGCAGCAGCCCATAGCTTCGTGTTGGACGAACGTATTGGGATTCTGAAAGAGACTGGCATCGGTGCTTCAGATCTTTCTTCTCATTCATACCTGTGCATATTTGCAGGTTCAGATTGAAAGTTTCCGCGAAGGGCGAAGCGTTCGTGTAAAATATAGACTTTTTCTTGTAGCTGACAATTATCGAAACAAGAAGCGACTTGTTCTTGTTACAGTTACGCTGCTTGTCAATAGGATAAGCTACTCTAGACCTGAAGTGTACTGACACGGCTGTCCTCTTGACCCCTGACTTGGGCTAGCGCTACCACAGCAGCCCACCGTAGGCAGACAACCCGTGTAAAACTGCTCTATGTGATTTTACCACCATATACCTACGTGAGTGTGATGTTGGCTACTAGATACTAGGCGGCGAATCATAGCCATGTCGCAGTTGTACGCATCGGCCCTGCATATGCGATTCGATCTCTGCTTCTTGGTGTGTAGCTATAGTATAGTCTACGACTTGAATAGCACATGTCTAGATCAGCCCAGTAGAGGTTTGCATCGGGTTGCAGAGTTGCCGATGAGAGTGGGAAGAGTTTGTGCAAGTATTTGCTGTGATCTCGCGGCGCGACCGAGCGATTATAGGGCGTAGCGGCGGGGCAGGTTAATTGCTGGGATCTCCTTGCTAGCACGCAATAAACAATGGCCCGTCATTGCTTGGCAGGGAAGTTCAGCGCCCATGCTTCCCGACGGGAACGAGACTGCGATGAGAAAGCATCACCGGATCGAGCCAGATGAGATAGAGAACCTACTCCGGTGATAAGGAGGGCAGATCCACAGTTTCCGTCTCCCGTACGCCCCCATGTACATCGGAAATAAAGGCTACCGCATACCTATCTTTTATGTTGGCAGCGCGGAGGTTTCAGGATGAAGTGGTCGCATTCTGTTATGCAAACGGGATCTGAGCTGCCGGAGTGACGCAGATCTGCCCATCTAAGATGGTGGGTTTTCGTCGGCGATAAGCCTTAGCCGCGGCACCACAGTTAGCCGTGTGTTCCTTGAACCTGCAAATCCCTGGTGACGTCATCTGATATTTCTAAACCAGCTTAAGATTGAGCATAAAAGAGCAGATGAGTCGGCGCGGCGAAAGCTTTTGCCGCTGTCACATCGGAACCTGGTACAGAAATACAGCACCATAACACCTACTTATAGAAATTCACTTGAACTACTAGTTCTAGACTGACCCTAGCTTTAGTCTCCTTTTAGAGCTTATGACCTCTAGTTGACTTTTTACGGTGATAATGACTAACTAGTTGCTGAACTGTTCTCAGCATTATGAGGGCTGGGCTTGGTCATCAATCTG
Source organism: Xylaria venustula (assembly GCA_022578775.1). Taxonomy (NCBI): domain Eukaryota; kingdom Fungi; phylum Ascomycota; class Sordariomycetes; order Xylariales; family Xylariaceae; genus Xylaria; species Xylaria venustula. The sequence continues at coordinate 347,203 of MU389362.1, read as the reverse complement.
GATCCCTAAAGTGACCTTCACTTTGATAGGGCAGGCTAAAAGGAAATTCATGATCCTGAAGTACAGGGCGGACAGACTTCAGCGGTAGCCCACTTCAAGTTGGTACAACGATAACCTCCTTCTGCTTAGGATTCAAGAATGCTGTCTTACTTTGTCTTCCGACAATGGGACCCATTGCGAATAGAACTCTATCATGAAGCCCACCTCTTTCCCGTCTGCAGAGCTCCAAGACCACAATAACGGTCTCTGATCTTGAGCCTATCATGGGGACGGTTCCTTGGGAGTCATATAAACCTTACTATATTGAATCGGGGTACGTCGCGACTAGCGGCTTATATTTCCCAATAAACCTGGATACACACATCCGGCAATGGATCACACGGAACCAATGACGACCCGAACTATTACCCCGGCTTTGCCTGATGAGGCAGCATACCGACCAGTACGCATCTAACAAAGTAAATTAAACAATAATAACGTGAACTTTTTATAGCTTCGCACTTCTACGGCAGTTATATGCCGATGTCCACCATGTCTCCCGTTCGTCTGTAATAGTATATGGATAGAGAGCACCCTCTAACTTGACCATGAGGGCCGCCATCTCTGAGTTCTCACCCAAATTCTGAGAGTCTATGATACTGAGCGAAAATGAAGACGAAAATTGCTGTGATCTTCGGGGCCACGGCCCTAGCCCTTACGGACATCGAGCATAAGCCATTTATGCGCAAAAACATCGACCCGATCGTCCTACCAGGAAAATACACCTCCCACATGCACTCCTTCTACGGGTCCGACATAGTGACCAAGGATCTGCCGACAACGGCGGAGTTACAGAAAGGTTGTCCTTCGGGAGAGAACCCGAACGATCTCTCTGTCTATTGTACGTTTGAGTCTATTGCACGCAATCAAGCCGACTGACGGTGACGTGCTAGGGGCGCCTACGCTATATTATGTGAATGGGAATACGTACACAGAGATATACCCAGCAACGTTCAAGACGTACTACGAGCAGATTGACCACGCAGAGATCCCGTTTCCGCCTAATTTCTACGCTCTCGCAGGCAACGCAAGCGCGAAAAGCCAGGCGGATATCGGTTAGCACCACACTATCTCCCCGCCAGCCCGCAATAACCCGTCTTTCATTCATCGACTCACATGCGATTTAGATGAGAAGATCACGGCCATCACGTGGTGGTGCGACGGCAATGGTCCCGAAGACCGCAACACGCGGCCTCGAGCTGCTTTCCCGCGAACGACGTGCAGCGCACATATGCAGGCCATTCTCCGCTTCCCGGACTGTGTTGACCCGAACAAGCTGACGGACTACACTTACGCGGCTGCGCACGGCGGGTCTTGTCCTTCGAACATGAAACGCATGCCGTCGCTGCGGTTCTCGATTCGCTATGATACGCGGAAAGCGATTCCGCAGGGTTGGAATGGAGTGCCGCCTTTCAAGTTGTCTTGTGGCGAGGTGAGTATCTATTCAATTCTCAAGTCCAACCCGGATAGGGGTAAATGCATGGTGCATTTACTCCTATCCCATGATCACTAGCTACGCCACCACACTGGTCCAGTCTAACACAGCACTTGCAGATAGGAGATGGCTATTGCTTCCACGGAGACTTCATCAACGGCTGGTTTGACGACGCGGCCAAGACGATGCTCAAGGCGAAAGGGCAGACTTTCATGCGGATAGACGGTGCGCACGGGAATGGGAAGCAGTATAGCTCATGTAAGGCCAAGGATGCGGACCCGGATCATGGAACAAGTGATTACCTCACGAGTTTGAAGATGATGAACATGAGAAAGTAGTGAGGCGAAGATGTTTACATGAGGTGGAAAGCTCAGATTATTCAATACATTGTAGCTACATAGCTACAACCCCAGCACTGGTTTAGAACCACGTAATTGGACTAAGAAATCTGTTCGAGAGAAGCTGTCACGATAAAACCTTGAGCGGAAGGCCTAAGAGGCACCTTTCCCATTGCGATCGCAGGATTCTTTTTTTTTGTTTGGCACTTCTCTTTGTTGACTATCAGCGTCCTTTTGAGGGGCTGCTTATTATTAATTCAGATACCACATCTGCATCCACTGTCCTCCATGGATCATTGCTCGCAGGGTGCAAGATAATGAGTGTTTGCTTTACGTTTCGTTGCGATTACCACGTCATGATTCCGGGAGGTGAGAATGATGATGTTCGAGGGTTCTGACTATCTGCAATTTGTCGAACTTCCCATCCCTGGAAAGTCCGGACGCACTACTGCTTGTCATTCTCTAGCTCCGATCTTAGGAATAGTGAGCTCTGCGCTCGTTCTCTAGACTAGGTATTGATCACTGTTTCGATTCGTGAAGTTTCAGAGCGAACAACAAGAGGTATATTTAGAACGAATATCGGTGTATCAGCAATATAATATTGATAACAAGCAACAATCACTTTCCTTCATTCGTCTCGGAATTTATTATTAGTCTGGGACTCAAAGTTTTCATGTTAAAGGGTAAAGCCGAGTGGGTTCCATTCACCATCGACCTCCCAGGAGCATTCCGCGAAGGTGAAGGTTCTATAGGTCAGGGGCAATAGCCATAGGGACTTCATCCTCCCATTCATCAATGTCTTGACCCTGCTGAGCCTCTGCCGCCGCAGCGTACCTTGGCGCCCCCACCAAAGCTCGACGAACTCTCCAGAATTTGACCGAGACGCCTTGTCTGTTTAGATTCTCTACTTCACTCAAAAGCATCTCCCATAGATCACGGTTCTTGACAGATTCCCCCTTATCAGTGAGCCAATTATTGTTTACCCAACCTTCGACGCAGCGGGTGGCTCCTCTTATCATCTGGGGAGAGCTGGTCGCGACGACGGCAGTGGCGATACCTTCGCGAGACCAGTCTCGACAACGAAGGGCTGCAATGAGGGCACGGATCTGAGCTCGTTCTGTGGTCTGACCTTCGGGATTACTAGAGGGGCCCTTGTTCTCCAACCGACGAGATATAGTTGTGGGGTTAATGGCGGGACTCGGAAGACCGTAAACGGCCCAGGCGGCTTGGGCTGTCGGCGTATAAGGGCGGTGACACGCGCCATATGCAAAAAGGACGCTCATTCGATGGTCCCATCGGTGATTGTATCTGAAATATTGAGTATATTAGGAATACTCGAAACTTGGTATATTTGTTGTGAAAGACGATGGAATTTTCTAACCTAGCAAAATCGCCATGGCGATAGGTACTCTGGAAGACTGATTTCTGCGTGACACCTGGGGCAGTAAACAATGTAGGGAAGACACGCTCAGCTCGTTCTTGTCCGTTCGACGTTTCCATGCTGTGATAATAGATTACAGTTGTTTTTGCTACGAATGAAATACCAGTGGCAAAGAATTATGAGCAGTGGAGGCAGAGAAGGCCTTTAAAGTTGAGAATATAATGATATAAGAAAACGTGAGGATATAGGAGAGACCTGGCGCCCGAAGAAATAGAAACCAGACGAGCAAACGGTTTTGCTCAGACCTCCTTTCAGAAAGAGCCCGGTGGCGATGTCATAGCTCTTTCCTTAGCGCCTGAAAGTGCGCAGGTAGTTGCAAGCATAGCCCAATATCTAGGGCTACCTACGGTAATATAACCTACTCTGGGTTATTTGAAGGCATAGGTATCGCATGCTTGAGCAGTTGTGAAAGTATGCAAGTACTAGATTAACACAACCCGGCATCCATCTCTTGAACGTCTGAATATGCCCATTAGCGGCCTTGTAAGAGATAGTGCGGGCGCTGGAACACTTCAGCAGTTGCTAACACATTACCGGCCATATAATGTTAACTTCCATTCTCAAGATGACAGGCACGGTCAAGATCTTACAGAAAGCGCTTCACTTTCCACCTACTCAGTTGATAAGCACTACCCCATCCCATCCCGACAAAGAGAGATGGATTTTATATAACGTACGGGCATCTAGCGCGTATTGGAGATCGTCGCGGCACAATGAATTTTTGTTGTACCCCCGTAGCTGATTCCTGACAGATCCTTCAAGCTGCAGGCTCCCTTTTCAATTACACACAAGATCGATGTAATAGAATAGCCACTTTGAAGATACCCATTTAATTGATAGAACTTGGTCATGATCGTATTTTGATCATTAGAAAATTGATATATCCTAGCCGACCTATTACTTCGCTAAACACTAAGGAATTGAAAGAGACGAACATACTCTAGTATGTTTTGCATACTATAGGCTACCATCACGGTACCTGAAACGCATTAAATTTCGTAGTGTTGACTAAATGTTTACTGGCTCGTCGGTGGGCGGGCTCCGGAGCGGCGGATGCGTGCGACGGAATGCTGATGTCATGCATTTTGACCCTACCGGTTTAAATACCGGATCGGAGCCCCATGTCGGATTCTTCTCAACAAGTTCATATTAAACACCTCAATAGCGAGTCTGTACTCGAAATTTTGAGCTTTACATAGATGCGATAATCTTGAAGTCAGCCCAGCATCATGAGCGACCCAAATAACCCAAACGTCCACCAACGGACCACGCCTCAATGGGGCTTGTACCAACGGGAGCTCTTCTGGGCACCCAATGAAGGAAAACACCCTCCTTTCAACACAGGTAGAACAAATCGCATCGATTCCATAGATAAAGTACTGAAGTCAACCCGTGCAGACCCTGAAAAACTCCGTGCACTAGCTAAGCAACGTTTGTCGGAGGGCGGCTGGTGAGCAACCCCTATCCTCACCCCAGCCAACTCTGCAATTCGTCGAGTAAGTCTAGAAAAAGAAAATCCCAGTCACTCATATACAACAGGTTTTACGCGTCGTCCAATGCCGGCCTCTCATGGACGCACTACGCAAACCGCCAGGCATTCTACCGGCACCAGATCGTGCCGCGGATGCTAGTTGACACGCAGTCGCGCGACACGGCGACGACTATCTTCGGCCATCGTGTGTCCGCGCCCATTGGGTTCGCGCCCATTGGGATCAACAGGATTTACCACGCGACGGGCGAGTTGTCGCCTGCGCGCGTCGCCGGTGAGCTCAATCTACCATATTGTTTGAGTTCCGCAGGGAGCTATAGTATCGAGGCCGTGGCCAAGGCGAATGATGCACTCGCCGGGCCTGGCTCAGGCGTCAGTGAACATAATAAGAGGAATGCGAAGAGTAGGAGTGAGGACGGAAAGGGGGTTCGCTTTTATCAGCTGTACTGGAGTCCTGACGACAATGTTACGCTCAGCATGCTGGAGCGTGCTGCGCGAAACGGGTACACGGCGCTGTTTCTCACTACAGATACATGGCAACTTGGCTGGCGGCACGACGACGTGGCGAATGGGAACTATGCCTTCTACCATGAACATGGCGCAGGTGATCTCGGGCTTGGAGACAAGGCATTCAATGAGCAGTTCAAGGGGCTCGGTCTCGATGCGCAGAAAGAACCCAAGAAAGTGGGCGCGCAGTGGATTGACGGGAACATTTGGCATGGCCACTCCTTCTCGTGGGACAGATTGCCCTGGTTGATGGAGAATTGGCGGCGGATCAGCGGCGGAAAGCCATTCGTGCTCAAGGGACTGCAGAGCGTGGCAGATGCACGCAAGGCCGTACAAATGGGCGTCGATGGCATTGTAGTGTCTAACCATGCCGGGCGACAGGTCGATGGCGCTATTGGAAGTCTGGATGCGCTTGACAAGATTGCTGATGCTGTTGGAGACAAGACTTATGTGAGCCCCTTTACTTCTCTAATGCGTTACTAGCATCGATTTCCAGGAGTAGCAAGTTACTTACAGTTTCATAGGTCATGTTCGACTCCGGTATTCGCGGCGGCGCAGACGTGTTCAAGGCCCTCGCCCTCGGCGCCAAGTTTGTCTTCATTGGCCGACTATGGGTCTACGGTTTGGGATCCGGCGGTGAAGAAGGGGTTCGCCATGTCGTCAAGAGCTTGCTGGCGGACTTTGACATCTTAATGAACGTCGCAGGCTATCCGGACTTGAAAGAAATCAATCGCGATGCTATAGACTCTATGCCTAAAGGGGCTTACTTTCCATCTTCTCAAGAAATGGCTTGATCGGTCTTCGAAAGCAGATAATTCTTGTCATGAAGTATGTTCGTGGCCGTCAACAGGGTTTGGGACTTGTTTTGATAGGTGCCATGTATTGACTGTTACAAACTGTATATATACACTTAATCACGCGGAGATGCCTAGGTACTTGCTACCGTTATAGATTTTTTAACCAAGTAATCGTTCGTTCCATCAGAACTTTTCAAGCTTCAGGATTCTCCTCGCTCTCATCATACCGTAGCAGCATTACCGTCGTCTCTCTTAGCGCTTTTGTCTTTACACAGGTTGTAAGGCCGGTGTCTTCGGGATGCCACCGGCCTCCTCGTCGATCGAGTGGTAGGGGTGGTGGTTTGGGTTCGAGACTAGCTCTACGTCACTCGGGCTACCGCTGCCCAGCACAACATCCTTTCTGCTCTTGTTGCGACTGTTCTTGGAATCCAATGTCTTGAGAGAAGTCTTCGAGCGTACACTGGCGACGACACTGTCCACACTGCGGTTGTCGAAGAGCGGCTTGAAGGTCGGCAGGCACGCGGCCACGATACCAACGCCAACTTCAACGAAGGTCCACACCAGAACATTTGTTTCAACGCCTATAGTTTATTAGTCACTTTCTTTCAACACAGCGTCGGGTCTTTAACTGCGACATACCTCGGACGTCACGCGCCCCTGCTGTCGTCTCCACGATGTCCTCGGCAACGATAACAAGACGGGCAGTACCAGCTGCGACAGAACTATGACATAGTAAGCAAACAGTATGCGTCGGATTAGTTTTGCGACTAGAATAAACCTACAGGAAACCAATTAAGAACATGAGCGAGATAACGATCTTCTGGCGAATGCTAGTGTGAAGCGCCCAAATTGACGGCAGAGGCAGGGAGAGGACGATTAAATCCGTAGCAACGTCAGTGACGCAGTGCGCGAGCTGGATGGTCTTGTACTTCTGGCACTGTGTCTTGAACGTCACGATGGATTTCCACAGCAGATTCAGGTTCTGGCCATTGCACTCGAGCACAGTGGCGAGGAAGAAGGCGAGGGTCCACAACACTATGAGGACCAAAATGCCCAGCGTGAATCTCTTGAATCTGTCGCTGATGAAGATGCGGCGATAGAACATGACGATACCGAATTTGAGGAATCCAAGGGCTATGACCGTGAGGATTTGCGACAGACCGCCGAACTATTCGTACCGGTCAGCATGTGGGATAGTATTACAGCGCCATGTATGCAACCAGCGAAGTGGAGCGCGGAGTGCCAGCTTACCTCGGAAATCTGGTTCTCCTTTGGCGTCACGATAACGCCTCCAGTTTCGGGGTTCAGCTTCGTGTGCGTGCCAATAGTTCCAACGGAGGCTCCTGAAGAAACGCGAGAATTAGGCAAAGAACAAAATCCGAGTCCGTCAGAAGAGTTTACCATAAATAAGAATGATCGCGAGTCCCCATAGGAACAACTACAATGCTATCAATACCATGCGTGGAAAGAGAGGCGGGAGAGAAGCTTACGGTCGCAGCGGTAACCAGCCAGTCATCGGTTTTCCATGGTGCGGCTCTGAGGCGGCGCGCCTTGTAGCGGAGCCCAATGGCAACGGCGGAGGCGATAATGAGGACGGCGGACAGGACGTAAATGCCCGTCGGGGTCGGAGACGACACCATAGCAAGCGATAATACAGCAACAATAACAAAGCAAACAAAGAACAAAAATTGAAGATAAGCGCACGGGTGAGACTAAAAAGTTCAACATAGACATGGCAAGAGAGGAAAGACGACGATCGTATACTCAATGTTATACTGTAGTGGCATAACTGGCCGAGGAATTCCGAATATGCGGTTCATTCGATTCAACCCCGGCTTGGAAGTCATCCCCCCACTCAAATCTTACGGCACGGATGGTCTACTGTCGCTTTAGAGGCATGGTTACATAGTGTATTTCAAATGGATCGCACTTATGCAAGGATTGTACCAACATAGTATGGGTCGTAGTGCAGAATGTGGCGCTATTAAGCATATCGGGTATTAATCCGCACTGCAGGTGGCATAGCACACGCAGCTAACAACCACTTAGCAAGCTCAAAAGGCCGATATGCTGCGTGACTTACATGTAAGCTCTGCGAATGTGTCTCTTCGTTTCTTACCAGTTTCATCTCCTATCACTACCAACAACCAACCACCATGGCTACACCGCAGACAAAAAGAGACTACTCGGAGCCTGAATATGCTAAAGTGCAAGACAGGGCAAAATATCCTTTCTATCATCCCAACATTGATCATCGCTTAGTGCCAGAGGTATGGTTATAATAGGGCCGTATTCGAGCTCGAGCTAACCGGCTTATCGGGGATAGACGCAGGAACTTCTGGAAAAGTACAGTAATGTGCCGAGGGAGCAGCAACTAGAGCACATTCATTTGATTGTAAAGTAACCCTAACACATAACAACGGAATAGGAGTCTTCGAAGTTGGAACTAACCATCCTCCAGCGCGACAAAGCCTGGGATATCCGGGCCTACCCCTGCATTGGTCTTGGTTCATGGCTCACGCCTCAGCTATGCAGGCTGCCTGTCTACGATGATATCCTGAAACGGGTAAAGGACGGTGCCGTCTTGATGGACGTGGGCACCTTTCTTGGCCATGACCTGCGCCGCTTAGTCTTCGATGGTGCACCGTCGGAAAAGCTCTACGGTGTCGACATTGTCAACCATTTCGACGTGAGCTATGAGTTCTTTCGCGATCGCGACCATTTCAAGGGTCATTTCATCGAGGCTGACATCTTGTCCACCACGTCGCCTGATCTTGCGGCCCTCAAGGGCCAGGTAAATATCATCCTCGTCTCGCAGCTCTTGCACCAGTGGGACTTTGACAATCAGGTCAAGGCCGTTGAGACCCTGGCCACCTTCACCAAGCCGGGCTCTTGGATAGTCGGGAACCAGATTGGAAACCCCGTGGCGCAGGATGTGCAATTCAAATCGCTTTCAGCTACGGTCTGGCGCCATAATCCGGACAGCTTCGCTAAGATGTTTCAGGCCGTAAGCACCGCGACAGGCTCAAAATGGGAGACACAGGCTTGGCTCCGTTCATTTCCAGAGATGGGCTGGGATGAGAAGGACGGGGCATGGATGGAACCCAATGTTGGTGTCATTGAGTTTGTGGCTCGACGATTATCCTAGAAGTAGCTCATTGCGTATATGAGTGGAGATAAGGTTGTTCAACTAGAATTGAGTAGTTAATGTAACGTCACGAGGTGCTCTCCGTTGCAAGGCCCCAAGCCGCCTAAAGGTCATACAGAAGTGGCAACTTTATAGTTCTAGATACAATTAGTAACTCCAGAACCCATATTCTCGCCTCGAGGGCAAGTCCAGGTCGTGACTCCGTGTTTACTCCTTTCAAGACTACAGTACTCTATGCATTCGTTTGTCCTTTTCGGGCTGATCGTGAGAACTTTTGGTTTCTGACTTCCAAATTTAATGATCTGTGTACTCTTTATTAGTTGATCATATCTACCCCTTTATCTGATTTAACTGCTGTACAATATTATCCATCTTATAATGCCTTCATACTTGATATGCTGTTAGTATGTTTAAGTTCTTCAACGACAGCATAATACGGTGAGCTCGGTGGACAGTTCATGTACTCAAACAGTGTGCCATGAAGCGGGTCACTATCCTTAAGGCGCTGGAAGCACGCCGAGTTCTGAATAGCGAATTCTTCCAGCTTTTCCCAACTTCGGCAAATTCGCTCGGGCGGTTTCTCGATGGTCTGTTGAACTTCATAGGGAAACAGCGTATCGTCTGCTTCACACATGACGTCCGATCGGATAACTCCCAGACAGTGTGCAACGTGATCCATGGTATATTCTCGTGGCCCATCGACTGCTTCCTGTTGGCGTATATACGTGTACACGATTTGCTTGCTCAGGGTCAGTACTACAGCCGCTTTGGGAGCCGAAATGGTTTCCTACCAGACAATGCAGGCTGTGGTAGCTGTTCAGTATGTACAAACCCCTGGTCTTATCCCATGGGAAGTCTTGAGTGCTTCCGAGATGAGACTGTTTCGGCAACTGGATGATGCCTGGGTTGACGTCCATTGTATACCAAAGCTCATCCAGCGCGGTAATATTCGAGGCGTCACCCCATATTGTAGTACCGTTGAAGTCCGTGAACTTGTTAGGTATCAAGCCCGCTACAAATTGGAGTTAGTATAGTGTATTGGGATCCCGAGAAGGGGTAATGCGTCCACATACATATAGGGGATTTACAACTAGTAGCAAGGGCGCGCTCATGCACCCAACCCCATAATAGAATAGCATTAGCAATGAGAGAGACAGTAAGAATGCTGATGAGTACGGGTAAACAACCATAGCCACGTGAGCGTCTTGGCCCTTTCGCAGTTAATTCTATCTTTTCAGAAGGTGTGAGAAGGCCAACATCCTCAGATGAGCGAGGTAAGGTGGTGTCTGGAAGCATGCTTGCAGTGTAACTTGTGAGGGAGACGAGCTGTATTGACTCTGGCTGCACAAGTTTGGGGGTCTACCCAGAGAGCCTAGTAATCCACCACACATCGCGGTTGCATTGGCTTTAATGAGCGGTAAAGTCGTAGTGTACAATAGTACTCACTGTTGCATGCATGGTAAGTCACATGGAACTATCGAACTCGAAGGAGCCAACAGTACGTGGATCACACCGATTGAGGATTAGTGCCCTCTAGAACTTCAAGTGACTGTATTCGAGGTACACTATATAAATATGCTGAGAATCAAGCTTCCATAACTTTCACCCCCCCTTTGCACTTCACCAAGTTCGATCAGTCGAGATTCCCAAAGGCTTAGCAGTGATCTCTTTACCCCATACCCACAATGAAGTTCTGGCAACAGGTACTAGCCGGAAGTTTCTTCCATGCCGCCCTAGTCTGTGCTGCGCCGATACCCGGGGGTATGTTCACTTGACCTCGAGTTTAGTACCAGTTATTAACCCTATGTTTCCGCAGACACCGATGCTATCATTGAATGGGCGAAGACAAACAACGTTGATATTCCTAACACTGCAACTGGCTCGAAGGCTGATAGTAAGTCAAACTTTGGAGCTTCAAAAGCCCAAACTAATATTCTGAACAGAGGCTGATGCCATCGTCGCGTGGGCCAAGGAGAACAACATTGAGATCACCAAGACTGGAGATTCTGTCGAGCCGGCGCCAGGATGTGAGTTCTTGATATAATAACACAACAACCGCTACTGACGTTTCTTGTGTAGCTGCCGACACGCTCATGCAGTGGGCCAAGGAACACAACGTTGAAGTACCCAGTGTGGGTGCTGCTTTCGAAGGGACTGCGGACTACAGCGTTTACTGAGACAGTAAAATGAGAGGGTAGATGAATATACTATGATATGACCGAAGCGTGCAAAATAACCTGAATCCTGCATCATAACCTCTTGTGCTCCCTCTCCTTCCCGCTTACAACACCGTAAATTCTCACCCCTCTCTCTCTTTCTCTTTCGGTCCTATATTAGTGTAGGCACATAGCGTGACTGGTGATCTGCATATTCAACATGCAGCACTAGTATACCAACAAACAATACTATGGGTTGCCTAGACTGAGGGATACCAAAATAATTTGATTTTCATGATTTGAAAGTGGCCCTATTAACCTGCATAAAAGCGGCATAACGTGCCTCGCTGGCCAGCTAAGCTAATCCTTCTCATATAGGACCCGTAATGCGCGTCCTCTGTGACAAGAACTAGTGTAGTCGAAACCAACAACGCGTACCTGCAGGACTTAGCGCCGTAGATATGCATGGTTTTTCCTGGATCTGGCTCTGTTGCGCCTTGCCACCCCCAATGCCGGGTGCGTGAAGAAGATCATCATAAGCTGCTAGGTTATAGAGCTGCCCAAAAAAGACGGACCCGCCCTTGTTGCTTATAGATGTGTTATATAGACAATGGTAATTCGCCGACTCAGTTCACTGGGCATTTGTCTCAATAACCCTCAGTTCAGGCACAACGATAGGGTTAATTCCAGCCCTCTGCTCCTAAGTATTCAACATGGCTAACCATGCAAGGTACGAGAAGGTGATAGACGTTGAACGCGAAGACGAGTTCTCAGACATTACCACCTCTACCCAGCCTACCACATCCACACCCAAGAAATATGTCTACTGGTTGATTGCTGGATTGCTCCTGGCGTCAAACACCTTCACCTGGTACATCTCAAGAGGGTTGGCTCACAGTGATCATATGGTTGCAGACAATGGTCGCAGCCCGTTTGGTATGCTCTCCCCAACCAATACTCTTATGCTTCGAAATCTCACAATTAGTATTAGCTGGTCTCGAGTGGGATACCCCGCTTTCACTGCACTCGGAAACTCCATTCAACCAGCATGATGAGAAGCTCCGTGATGCAGCCTGGGATGCTATCAACATTGACGCCGGAATGATTGCTGTGCCTCAGTCTTTTGTCGACGAGAAAGGGTTGCCTAAGTCTCAGTCCTTCGTATGGGACCGTAGTAAGAGTGTTTACTTACTCAATGGGTATCACTCTTTACACTGCGCCGTAAGTCACTTCTTACCCCTATCTTCAACATAAAACTGCCGCAGGATTCAAGCTAATTCATCACAATGCAGAGATCAATATACATCTCGCTGACAGAGTTCAAGACGGGCAAGCCACAATCACGCCGGTGGGGGCACATCCTCCACTGTGTCGATCAGCTGCGACAGGAAGCAATCTGCAATGCGGATGACACCCCACGTTTCTCTACTGAGGACGAGATACCTGTGACTGGCCTCGACCAAATTCGAATGTGCCGCAGTTGGGACAAGCTTGAAGAATGGGCACGCCAATATACTGCGTGCTATCGTTACATTAATCAAACAGCCTCATACAGCGAGGTGCCTCAGGTGGAACGCTTTGTATGGTGCCCTAAAGATTCACCGTATCAGAAAGAGGTTGAAAAGGTTTTTGGGCACATAGAATGGGATGAAAATGGCTTCACAATCTCCGAGCCAAAGGTCTAGTACAACGAGTAATAGAGATATCACTTTGATTCCATGCCTGACCCATCCTTCTCTTGACATGTGAATCATCAATCATGACTACATTTGGCCTAGTACGTAGGTACGCCGAGTGCCGGTGTGGGTCATATGTTGTGGTGTATAACACCGGCAATGCGCCGTCAACCGTGCCGTAGTCTGTGCCGCCACCCCGCGTAAAGCCTTGCCAAGTTGGTCATGGCTCTACTGTATCAAACGAGGCAACTGATATCCAAGTGGGACCTATACAACATTTTCACGCTTAGTGCATGTTGCGGTGCACTGGCAGACGACGCGATTATCGTGTATGTGGTTCGGGCGTGATGGGGGACTTTTTTCAAAGCTTCTTATCCTAGCGACCTAGGATGTCCCGAGCCGTAACTTGATAGGCGCAAGCGAAACTTCTTACAAATATGAAGATCTGAAGCCAAGATATTGTCATTCCATAACCCACATCCAACTAATTTGGAATTTGAGGATTGCCCATATACGGACAGAGTTTAGTTGTTTCCCACATCTTACATGGCGTTCCGTGGGGTCAGAATAGCGACTTTTCAGACATTACGTTAAAAGATATAAGGTTTGTTGATGACCAACAGAAATCTCAGACAGGCTGAAAAGCTCAATGGCTCTTAATGTTTAGCTCGCGCCGGCAGCTCAGACACGAAACGCAGAAGGGTTCACTCGTACCATCACGACTGTGGATTATTTGCCTAAATGTTCCTGGCATTAGACGGTGTATATTAACCTCAGAGCCACATAGACCTGGCATGTCGGAACCACTTACCTGTTGGTTTTTACCTGTTGGTTTTGATTTTCATATACGAATCTAGCAATAGCTTCCGGCGGAAGACTAGCGCCGGCTGTGCCGTCGAGCCTACATGTGTCTGTGTATAGCGACGTCGTAAGACTGTCAGCACTTGAGAATTATACATGCAGGTTAATGACATCTACCTACTTAGTGTAGTTTTGTGCCGTAGATGTCAGAGAAGTACTCGACCGGGTAACAGTTGCGATTGGCCAGGCCTTGCAGGATTGGGAACTAGTCTAATGCACTGTTGATCATAGCACGCCGCATATAACCCCTTTCCCAAACCGTTGTCACAGCTAATCCTTACTGTTATGTCTCGGTAGGATGCCACCTAGAACCATTACGTTAACGATCTATAGCAAAAAGAGTCAGTTTGAAGCTTATTTATAAACTAAGCTGGAATCTTAGCCTAAAATGCTGAAAGTCCATGCATTAGTTCAATTACGTAACTGCCGAGCGCCTAGTAAGCACTGGCTTCACTCTATAACCGAAATGGAATCATGGTCATCTCTTGACTATCAAATTTACGGGAATTATCAGGTGCATTCTGGGACCCAAATTGAATCGGTGGATATAGGAAAAACGATAGTGGTCCGGGGGTAACAGGGGACCGGGCTAGCTGGATGACCTACATATAATGTGGTGACACTAGATATGTCTATGGGTGGTAAAAGAACATTTTGGTATAAAAGGATCCGAGCTCGTATCTCTAGACTATTGGTACACTGTACTAGAGGGGGGACACTATCTATGATCCTGGTTAGCAAAATTACGTGCGAACCTAACCAGTCAACGTAGTTGATCCTATCAAAAACAAGGGTATAGATACAGGAAGCTGCCAAACTGGGGTGCACAACCATTCAATGGGACCAAGATTCGATCGCCTTCTATCTATCTATCTTCTCCTCAGTAACGACCATATAGTCAAACTATTCGGGAAATAACGGGAGACGCGGGAACAGAAGCGATAGCAGAGACGTTAGAGTTAATGGTACGTGTGAATAATGATCTACGTGGAGTTTGGGAATGCAAGCGAAGGCTCACCTTGTATTCGATTCGTAAATCTCAAATAAAGCCTAACACGGACTGAATATTAACCTGGGATGAAAATAGGATGTTAACGTTCACTTCTTTGAGACTATTGTGGGTTAAAGGTAGAAAGCCGAGGAGGTCTGTCAAACCGATCTTTACGTATCATATGGAGTGAAGAATGAAACAAGTCCGACCAAATAAATCTCTCATGGTACGTGATAAAGAATACGTGTATGGATCTATGATACAAATTTGTGTTTACATTTCGAACCTAAATATGCTTCGAGCTGCAATTCTGTTTGCCCAATAAACATTCCTTTTTACTACCTGCGCAAACGCACCCAAGATACACCTTTGCACGATCCGCGCATATAATGAACCAACCAAAGCCTTTAGGCTGAATGATAGTACCTCTCATAAAACAATTTTTAAAACCTGCTGCAAGCCTCCGGAACCTTTGGCTTATGGATCCACCGGTTGTAGTCCAGGTATGCCAAAGTGGTTTCGATTAGCTGGAAAAAGAACACTTGAGGAGTACAGATGGTTAGTAATAGTCTTAGTCGATCGTGCAAGAGTTGCCGGAAACAACCACCAAGTAATTGTACCCAAAACGGAACAAGATAACATTCCGCTAATAATCAAATATGAAGCACCAGCCTCTGGGCTACTCACTTGAGATGAGGTTGTATTGCCACACTCTCATGATATTAAGATGCTTCGTGATATCTTCTCGATCACCTATCAAATTCAATCTGAGAACGGCCGTGAACCAACTCTGCGGTGTCCAGGTGTTTTTGTAATATATGCTACCGTTGAGGTCAACCGCGAATGACTTCTCGATCCTTTGCCCTGCCAGGGCATTGGTAACCCCAGAAACGTACGCCAGCGTCGCTACTGTGAGGAGCAGAGCCGCAACACTGCAGGAAACCCATAGGTAGTAATTATAGCTGTTAATCTTGGCGAAGCTTCCCGTCCGATATTGGGTCAGATTTCGTAGCCAGA
Organism: Xylaria venustula; assembly: GCA_022578775.1. Classification (NCBI taxonomy): domain Eukaryota; kingdom Fungi; phylum Ascomycota; class Sordariomycetes; order Xylariales; family Xylariaceae; genus Xylaria; species Xylaria venustula. The sequence continues at coordinate 331,308 of MU389362.1, read as the reverse complement.
GGGACAAGAACCCCCAGCCTCCGACAACGAGGAAGGCTATAATTGCCGCAGCATTGGTCATGTCAATTTGGTTGGCTATCAAATTGCGCGGAAGCCCAGAAAGGGGATGCCTAGATCCGTATGCAATAAATTGGAAAATCTTGTGGCTTGCTGTATTCCGAAGCCATGAAGAAGTACTGCTGGCGAAGCTTATCTCAATGATCGAATCAAGCATAACAAGGCCAATAGACACCCTAAGGGCAATAGACACTACGGACGGTGTCAGAGGCGATCGTTTCATGTCGAACTTCATGGTATTATCGAATCGTGAGGGCATAGAAAACAGCTAAGATCTCAACACGGCATTGTTGGGTCTTTTGACTGTATTTATACTCAGTGGCCGCTTAACCTTTTCTGTTGATGCTGCACAAACAACTTGTAGACCCGCTCATCCTGGAGCTTCGCATAATGCAGGATGTAGGAAACAAGAATTGTGTAGAATACTATTGACCTCTCTTAGTTGCTGTCGTCCGATTTTCAAATTCACCACCTCTTGCAGGTGTCTCGTATATGATCGTTATCGCTTGCTGACATCCGGAACACAAACTGGATTCGCATCAATTAAATTGGACAGTTGAATCTTTCTTAGACTCCTCGACTTGTGCCACTCTCTTTATAGGGCGAAGGATTGCTGGGGTGGTAGATCGAAAAAACACGAGCCTGACAGGGTCAGGGATTTCCTAGAAAGTTTCATTTCCTTTCCTCTGTAGACTGGGCATACCCCTCGGATCCTGGTTTAACTTTTGCTTATGCATGATATTATACGCCAGTGCCAACAAGATATGTTCAATAGGAAAAGGTTCGTAGTGATACACTTTTAATAGCATTAGATAAGTTCATAGTCATGCCAAATTCGCAATTTTCATAATAAAAGATACTCAAGTTCTCGAACCTAAATAATGAGCTTCTGTCGGTTATTTTATACAGTGCCTCATGTGATATATCACCTGGCCGAACTTTAAAAGATGGTATACTTGTTTATAAGAACGTCGGTACTGAAGGAAAAATTCATTCACGCTTCACATAGTGGCCTTATGAATCCATTGTACATTAACCACATCGCCTGGTGTCGCCCAGTCACATGCATATCCCCCAAACACAAGGCTAAAGTACTCTGCACAAAATCAAGTTTCAGACATACATACACATATGAGGTTGAATCGCTTCATATTCTATATATGAGGGATAAAGATGCTTTTGGTGATGTTAATAGAATTTAATATCTAAAGCGGCGTTTGGCATGATATTGATCACAGAACTAGTAGCAGGTCGTACAGCTCATCAAACGATGATATGATAACAGGCTGTGTAGAAGAGAGAATAAACATCAGATATTGACACTGCACCATCGCAAGAAAGCAAGGCTGATGCTCTCATTGATAAAAAGCCGTGAAAATGCAGTGCACTTAAGTAGTGATAACATAAGCGACACTGCCAAGAATCTTCGTCTAGTGAAGTGAGTTATTAAGTGAGACACTCAAATAGCCTCATAAAAGTCCTCATTTCAGGATATAGACTCATGCCTATTCTTGGAGAATCTGGTATAAGGGAATATGAACATGAAATTGGACGCAACGTATATTGACCACTCCGTGATAACGTAGTATAATAGCCTTCTTATTTGTTTCTTCGCACTAGCTACCACCACTGGGTGGCTGAACCATATCCAGTTCAACCACCTTCCTGAGAACCCTCCTTCAATAGCAGTGATGTTCTAGCAGCAGTGATTTTCTGGCTTCTAACCAAGAATTCTTGATGGGCTTAGAAATGGAAGAATCATGTAAAAGTATTTCATAGATATCACCACTCTGCTCCGGTTACCGCTGGTAACTTAGAGCACAACTGTACGTCATAATCGACCGAAATTTGTCAAGAGGCTTGTCGAATAGACAAGTTCTAACGCATCCCCTCGTAAAACGATTTTAATGTATTTGTTTACAATCTACCATACGGCTAAAGAAAAAATAGACAGAATAATATTCTCTACGATGCATGAGGGGTATGTTATCAGTGACGTTTGAGTGCGTCATAAATTCACATAAAGAAACGACTAGGACTAGAGGTTAATACTTGAAATACTAAAGAATGAATAAGACTGAGTTGGGCATGTCTATGGATAACCTTGAAGGAACGTTCTTGTCTGAAACGCGAGGGGGGGGGGGGGGGGGGGGGCCCGCCCAGCCCACACAAGAGAAACGGGGGGGCGGAGGGGAGGGGGGGGGGGGGAGGGATG